>PVJO010001992.1:0-155050 GCA_004026905.1 Hystrix cristata | reverse complement strand
TTTTTTTTTTTTTTTTTTTTTTTGGTTTGAGGAGCTATTTGGAAAAACTAGCAAACAGATCTTTGGGCCTGTCCTGACCCCTGTCCACTACGGCCATGAAGTGAGCCCTCCCCAGCTGTCCTGGCCATCCCCATCCAGCACTGGCCCTCTTGGGGCTCTGCTGTGTGTGTCCATTCAGCCGCTCCTCCTGGGGCTTCCTGGAAGGCGACATCCACCTGTCCCCCTCAAATCCCCTACAACTACGAGCTCCATCTTGGTTCTGCTGTGGGGTCTTTGGTAGGATGGAACCTGAGCAGAGAACCCACGGCAGTCCCAGCTCCCACAGCAACATGGGGACAGTGCCTTCCGCCAAAAGATGACAGCTGACGCCACTGCACCAAGCATGCCAGGAACACCCTCCTGCTGCCTGTGGGCCTCAGTTTCCCCACTGCAACACCTCCTGACTCCGCTGGGCTCTCATTTCTTTCAGTCCCTGTGTTCTGCTGGTGGGGACCAGCACAGCCAGGTGGCCCATCTTCTTCTGTCCCTGGGAGAAGGGTCTGCCTGTCCCCAAAGAGGGACACAGTGAGGAGAGGGACAGAGATGTTCCCTTGAGTCCCATGACTTACAGGCCCACCCAGGAGTAAGCACCCCAGCCTGAGGCCAGGGACTTGGGTGTCACGACAGTGGCCCAGAACTCCTCACCCAGCAACACCCAGGCCAGGCGCCTCTGAAGATCACAGCTCGCAGCTCAGCCTTTCAAGCTGCACAACTTGAGGGTCCGCTGGGTCTCCCTCCACAAACCCAATGCCCACCATCTCCAGGCATTCAGGGCCCCCTGCTCACTGCAGGCAGTAAGGGTCCCCGGGGCTGGGTGTGACCACACAAGGTACACACGGAAGAAACCAGTGGACAGAAAGCAGCATAGGCCGCTTCTGTGTGTGGCCAAGAGCCCACACGGCTGTCACTTCCTGAGACCCAGGAGGGCACAGCCCTGCCAGCTTGGGGGCTGTGGCCCTGGGGACAGGCGTGCAGCCCTGGGGACCGCCCAGAGGACAAGCGAGCTCTTGGCCTTTAGGACAACTCAAAGCATGAACTTTGCCACTGTGAGAAACACCCCCGGAGCCACTGCCTTGCCCATGGAACCACCGCAGGTCTTGCTGCAAAACTGGTTCCTGCATTTCGCATACATCTGCGGTTTCCCTTCTCTTTATTTGGCAAACATCTCTTACCATCCTCGTGGACACCGTTATTTGGACCACTGCAGAGACTATATACATTCACATTCACGCGCACGGGGACCCTCGACCTCTATTGCACTCAAGTCCTTCGAGCCTCCGTCACGTGTGTGGGGAGCAGGTCCGGGTCTGTCCCTGGTGCCATGAGTCTCCCTGTCGTCGCCTCCCTGAGCTGAGGGCACCACGTGGTGTAGGGGTGGGAGAGCGGACGGGGAGCATCCTGTCCCAAGGGCTGAAGAACAGCTGGACAGACAGACGGTGGATGCGGGGTTATATACAGCTGAGTGTGAGTCTGCAAGGGGAGGGAAGGCGGCTGCTTTCATGTGTGGGTTTGTTTTTTTCTGCAGAGTTTGAAGAAAGGAGGCCCGGGCCTGCGTGGTGACCAGTGGGAGCCGAGAGCAGAGAGGTAGAGGAGAACGGAGGGCAGGGTTCCAGGAGCAGTTGCCGCCATCTGCTCATGCTTTGAAAACAGCCAGGAATCAACCCAAAAGATTGTCACAGTTTTGTTTCAGAGTTGTGCTCTCTCAGGAAGAACACTTTAGCACTTTTTTTTTTTTAACCACAAGTGGAAAAATGAAATATGGACAGTCACAGCAGACTTGAGGACAGAGATGTCTCCCTGAACGCGTGTGAGACGCGTGGTGACACTTGGGCTCAGAGACCTCGCCGCTCCCATCTCTGCCCAGTGAGGGGCTGCAGAGTCACAGAGGAAACACGAGGTCACTTCTGGCTGGGCCCAGACCCTCTGAACCCCAGAATCCCAACACCCCGGAGAATCAAAACCAAATGAAAAGACCAGCATCCAGACGAACCCAGCCTGGAGTGAAACAGCGAAAGGAATACTTTGGCAGTGAGAAAGCATTTTGGATTTCGATTTCTTTTGTTTGCTTTTTGGGTTTCCTTTGGAGCAGAGGTGTGTCCGGTATCCTTGGCTGGCTAGCTAGCAAGGTAGTTTACAGGTACGCTTTCTTTGCTTTTTTTAAAAAAAAAACCTTTTTGGATTTTTACTTAAAGCCAAAGAGTTTGACATTAAAAAAAGAAAAGAAAAGAAAAAAACCCCACCACAATAACCTGAAACCAAAAATACTTCTTGAGTTGGAAACTGAAATCTTCCTCACCGTGCTTGCTGCATCTGCCAGGTGACCCCTGGGGTGGCCTGGGTGACGCAGTGAGCTCGGGTCTCTGGATGTAAAATCAGTTTTTTTCCCCTTTTAATAAGGAAGGGGGAGGACCTCACGTTCGTCTTTGTTCATTTCTGAGTAGCTCTTTTGCCAACAAAATGAAACCCCAAAATCTTCACTGAAAATACAAGCCACTAGGTAGGCTTTTTTCATTATAGGGAAAGGGTGTGGAAGTCATAAAGACAGAACAAAACAAGAGACAGCAGGAGACAGTGACCGAGACCGAGATGGGACGGGATGGACGGTGGGCAAGCCAGGCACGCTCTGCTGGCGCCGTCGCTGCTAGAGCTGGGTCGCTGGCTTGGGAGTGTGCCTGGGCCGAGGCTGTCAGGTCGTGGAGGATGATCGAGTCAGGTAGCTGAGGAGGCTGCTGTGCAGCTCTGGTTGGTTCTGTGTTGCTTTTGGACAGAAGCAGTAGCAGCAGTGACCCACCGGCTGGCTCCGTGGGGCCAGGTGGGCACAGTGTCCAGCGGCCTGGTTGGGCCAGGGGTCAGCGGGGCATGGCATCCATGGGCCAGGCGTTGGGGCCTGCAGGGGTCAGCGGGGCACGGCGGCGTCCGGCGGGCCAGGTGGGCCAGGGGAACCGGGGCGGGAGGGCCCCGCGGAGCCGGCCTCGCTGGGGCTGGCGGTGGCATCCGGCTGCCCAGGCAGCGGGTCGGCCACGGCAGCAGCGGGGCCCTGCAGGCTCTGGCCGCACACGTGGTGGTGCTTCTCCCAGTCCTTGTGCTGGCAGAAGGAGCCGCAGTAGCGTGCAGCGTTGCAGCCACTACACGTCTCGCTGGCCTTGCGCCCACAGTTCCAGCAGCTCTGTGGGGTTCGGGGGAGGTCAGGGTGCTGCGAGGAGCAGGGGCCTGCCCCCCACGGCCACCCCAAACCCCACACGGCTCTGCCCTGGCACGGCTCATAGCAGACACTGCTGCTCGTGGATTGGTGTCTGGCAAGCGGCCCCCGGGCAGAGCAGGGCAGCTGTTTCTGAAGTCCTGCTCCTCTGGGGGCGCTCAGTGTGGAACAGAGACAGGCCTGTCCCAAGGAATCACAGTCCACCAGCAACCTGGCCTTAGAGGCCCCACAGCCTGCTGCCCCTCACGGTGCTCAGCCACCCTGGCCTTGCTGCCTCCCGTCCCCAGAAGGGCTGCATGACACCGGAGGCGGGCTCCCTTCCCCAGGGTGCTCTTGGCTGTCACCAGCCACGGAGGGGCAAGCCAGTCCCCATTTCTACCTCCTGAAATCCTTAGTGCTGCTTCTCTTTGTGCCAGGACTTGCTTTCTTTCCTTTCCCTCCCTCCCTCCCTCCTTCTTTTCTTTTCTTTGTCTATACTAGAGATTGATCCCAAGGTCTTGAGCCTGCTGCTACCCTTGAGCTGCATCCTTATCCCTATTTTTATTTTTTATTTTGAAACAGAGTTTTGCTAAGTTGCCTGGGCTAGCCTTGAATTTTAGATTCTCCTGCCTCTGCCTCCAAGTAGCTGGAGTGACAGATGTGTACCCCACATCTGGCTGTATTAGCCCTTTCTCTGCCCACTGAGATTTCTGTCCTCTGTCCAGTCTGCTCCTCCACGGCCCAGTGCGTCTGGCAGAGTTGTGTGGAGGAGCAGGAGCTGATGACCCCATGCCCTCAGCCTAGGGCAGCCCGGCCCAGGTCCCCAGCAGGCAGTTTCCTTACCTGGGCCTGACCCCTTCCCTGACCTCTCTGCCCCTCAAAATGTCCCCAGAGGAAAGGGGCTGCGGCTCCGTGCCAGCGTCCCATGCCCAGGCACCCTGGGGCACTCTCACACCTGGTTGTGAGGCACCTGCTGCTGAGTGCCAGAAGCAGAGTGAGGCTCTAGGAGCCCCTGGGTCCCCACAGATTCTGAACCTCCTGCTTTTGTAAGTCACAGAACATGGGCTTTGGTGACAGCAGCCTGGGGTAAAATAATGGCCCCACCGCATGCCAGGAACAGGGCCTCCAAGAAGCCACCTCCCCTCCTCACCCTCGGTTTCCCCATCTGTGCAATGGAGAGGTCCACGGGGCCTCTCGCCAGGCTGCATGGATCTCTGCTTGAGTGCTTGCGTGGGCCGCAAGGTCACATCATGCTGGGGTCCAGCCCAGGTATGGTCAGCCTTGGTCTTGACTCAGAACACTAAGGCCCAGAAGGCAGGACAGGGTGTGGCATGGCTGGCACCTCACCTCGCTGGAGTCCTCCTGCTGGTTGACGATGGTAAGGGCATCCTCGGAGGCCTGGCGCTTGGCCTCTGCCAGGGCCCGCTCCATCTTGGCGCGCTCTGTGGTGATGAGCTCGTGGGCTTTGCGCTCCGCGTCTGACACGGCTTTCTGTAGCTCCGACATTGCCTGACGCTTTACCTCATTCACGGCCTCCTCTGCAAAGCACGGTGAGGCCGTGGTCATGGGCCAGGCCTCGCGTTCCCTGGGCCTCCTGTAACCCAGCAGGGCTGTGCAGCTGCAGCACACATGCCTGGCCTCTCCACTCCATGTGTGAGCACACTCGGGCACACTGAGCCCCAGCCTGTACACACACGGAAGTGCATGCATGTGCATTCTGAGCATGTGTGTGCAAGCCTGAGGTGTGCACAGAACCTTCTGAAGCCACTCTACCCTCCCTGCGTGGTTCTCCCTTCTGATGTGCACTGGCCCAGCAGAATGAGTGCCAGCGAGGCTGCCCTGCCTTCCCAGAGCTTGTGCTGGCACACATACTGCTCCTGGGTTCCAGGGGGCCAGGCTGTAGAGGACCCCCACGCCCACTGCCCAGCTCTGCTGAGAGCTGCAGTGTTGGGCCACAGCTGAGGGCCCTGCCAGCACCTATGCTGATCTGCTCTGGCTCTCCAGAAGGTCTTGCTAAACTATACCCAAGGCCGCTGAGGACTGCCTCAGTTTATCTGGCAGCACTGTCCCTGAGAATTGGTCCTGGTGTGGCAGAGTCGGATTAAGTGAGACTCCCATGTAGGGTGCCAAGATACCCTCAAGTGTCTCCTCTGAGCGTCTGCATCCTGCATGTGAGTGTGCTGATGCCCTAGTAGGGTCTGGAGCCCCTGATCTGAGGCCAGTGGAACCCTGTTAGGTGGTGTTCCACGTGGACATCAGCAGAGGCCTCATGAGGCTCGTCCAACTCCGCTGAGGTGATGGGGACAGGACTGCCGCATGAGGACCACTGTCCCCTACGAGCTGGGCCTACACCTGGCCCTCTCCCCTCTCCCTTCCAAGCTGGGAATCTCCCTTCTCTCTGCTTGCAAGCTTCTGTGACTCCCTCTCCCTGAATGAACCCATCAAAATCAAATACACCCGGTCCCACCTGGCCGCAGCACCCCTTCCCCAAGCAGGTCCCATCTGGCCAGAGTGTGCCCCTCACTACACCAGCAAACGGTCACAGCCGTCCCTGCACATCACGAACCCCACAGGCCGAGGGGCTCCGGCTGTCTGTGTCTGTCTGCTTGGTCTTCGAGACCGTGCACAACTGCGCACCCTCCCGGGTCTGTCTCATTCCACTCACCGGCCTTCCTCCAGATCTCCTCGGGCATGTAGCCGGACAGCGCCCTGGGTATGAGCTCTCTGTGCAAGTCTGAAACGGGAGGGTTGGGGTTAGGCTGTCTGCTTCCCTTGGGGCACCCCCACCACAGCGGGGCCTTGTTTTTCCATGGGGGCCCCTAGGGGCCATAGGCGGAAACCCACACCAGACCAGGGCTGGCGGGTCAGCTCTGGAGCCTGGGACCTGCATTTGCACTGGGAGGTCAGCACCTCCTGGCATCCCTTGGAGTCTGCATTCACCTCAAGGTGGACGACTATAGACCTGCGGACCGGGCTCCCAGCTGGTCAGGTGGTGTCTTGTACAAGGGGAAGAATTTTCTTTTGATTTGAATTCTATTGTGCTCCTGCGTGACAGTGCCCTGTGGGTGTTAGTCCCCTCCCCCAGCACCTCAGCCACCAACACCCCTCCAGGGCCCCGCACAGCCCCACCGGCCCCTCCCCCTCCCCAGTGCACACCTAGCTGAGGCCCCTCGGGGCCAGCGGAACCACCGAGGGGCCGGACAGGTGCTGGGCCCTTCTTCACATCTTCAGCATTGCTGTAGCGCCGGATCCAGTGGTTGAGCTCCTCGCGGTCAGCCTCCTGGCACCGACGCAGTACTGTGAGGGAGCGCCGTGTCTTCTCCACCATGTCCATGATGCAGTTCAGGAGCTGTGGGCGACAGCGAGGCGATCAGCACAGGAGCCCTGGGGCACAGCAAGCCCTCTTGACCTGCACGAGGGGCCGGGGCCAGCATGAAGCAGGGAGCCCAGGTTCTGGGTGGGAATCACCTCCCAGCCTACAGGACAGCAGAGAGAGCAGCTGGGCCGGTGTGAGGTGCCCACAACTGGGCCTGGGACCCAATCCCCGAGGGCGCTGGCTGGCATGGCAGCTTAGGCAGACCAGGGTTCGGGGACCACCCCTCCTTCCTAGGAAGTCGGAGGACCCACGGTGATGCCAGTGGACTGGTGGGCCTCAGGGGCAAGACTACCCACCCCACCTAAACCCGGGGCTACACAGAGCGCCAGAAATGCTTCCCCAAGTGTCCACGTGGGGAAGGGCCACTGAGCAGGAAGTGGGGAAGTGCAGCTAGCTTGCTTAGTGACCCTGGTCCTTCCTGTCTCCCATGGTCCCCTGACACACCTGAGGACAGAGTATGGGGACCTGGGCGGGTGCAGACAGCCTGTGCCAGGTGCCCATGGCAGGTGGACCTGGGGGCGCTGCCCTCATGTCCCTGGTGAACACTCACATTGTTGAGGTGTTTCCACTCCTCCGCCCACTCACGCTCTGTGAGCCTGTGGTCGATCACTTCTTCCTGCCGGGACCCAGGCACTGCTGCAAGGGGTGGTGCAGATTTAGGTCCTGCTCAGGCCCCACCCCTGTCCCCAACCCCACCCCTGCTCCCCCAGCCTCACTCCCCAGAGGCCCCACCCCTGGGCTGTGCCCACCTTGGGAAGATGGGGTGGCGCAGAGGATCCTGGGCACCACCCCTCTGCCTGCTGACCCAAGAGCTCAAGACCCAGTATAACACTTGGGAGAAAGACAAATCTGTTCCCTTCCCCAGCTCTAGCCTTGGCCACCCCTGCCTTGCCTCCTCACCGCCAAACCTTGCCCCTCTCTTTCTGCTCCTGGACCACACCTTGAGGGTCTCAGCAACACTCAAAACTCCTGGGCTGCCTGGCTCCTCTCTTAGGCCCTCCCTTCAGCTACCTGTACTCCTATGCATGCCTCAAAGCTCAGGGCACAGGTCTGTCCACAACAGTCCAGCATCCTCAGAGGCCCTAGCCCACATGCAGGTGCCCTCGGTCCTGCTCTAGGTCTTCTCTAAGGCTGTGCCAGCTCCTGGGCAGGACGGAACCCCACTCACTTGCCCCACCTGAGCGTGGCCTGGGTGTCTGCCTACTGGCCATGGTGAGGGCCAGGTCTGAGAACAGGCAATGGGTCAGGGCCAGACACATGGGGCTTGTGTCTGCTGCCGTGCCTCAGTTTCTGTACCCTGGCCCTGGGTGTAGACTGACCCTCAGGTCACATGCAGGGAAGGCTGTGAGCTTCACGCCCTCACCCCCTCCACCCAGGGTACTTGTCATCGTCCCATCTCACACACGAGGACACTGGGGCTGCCGGAGGCTGCGTCTGCCTGGTGCTGCAGACAGTGTGAGGGAGGGAGGGTGTGGCCTGGAAGGGAGGCCTGGGGACAAACGATGGCAGGTGTCCCCCACTGGCCACCCCAAACGTCATATGTGTCACCCCTCCTGGGTGCCCTGCCTTGGGGCAGCCAGCTTTCTGGAGCCCAGGTCTCTCTCACTGGGCTGCCTGCCGCCTCTGAAGGTCCCCAGGTCCCAAACCCAAAATGCAGCAGGGCCACAGCCACTGTCACTGTCCTCTCTACTGCCACTAAGCTGGGCCCCGGCCAACGGCCCAACCAAAATAGTGGCTGAGATCTCCCGACAACTGGTGTTTATTTTTGTGTTAGCAGAAGTGGGCAGGAATTAGCACCTGCCTGACCTGGCTGCAGCCAGCCACTGTCACCTGCTGCCTGGGCCCTGGCCCTGGACGCTCCTGCACAATGGGGGTGGGAGCTGACCTGCCCTGGACCCCAAGGTGCCCCGGGCTACCTGGGGTCAGCGGTTTCCAGGTCCCCCCCCCCGGGCATCCTGGGGCAGGGCTGGGCTGTCCACCTTGGATCTCAGCACAGAGGGGGTCAGCCCGGCAAGATGGCTACATCTGAAGGGATATGGGGTGGAAGACCCAGCCTGAGCTGACTTCATCTCCATGCTGGTGATAGTCACTGTGACAGGGGCCAGGTTCACATTAACACCCCTGCTCCTCACATGACCTCTGTTCCTGGAGTAACCTTGGTGGAAACTCAGGCACAGAGAGACCACGTGACCAACCTGGACAGGCACCCGTGCACATGCACATGATCCAGGGCTGATGGGGGCATCTCCATCCCAGAGAGGCGCTCACCGAGCTGCCGATGGCGCTCCCGCAGCTCCCGGGGGTCCGGGGGTCGGTAGGGGTCACGGAAGTGTTGGGCCATGGCCATGTCCTCCAGGCGGTAGTGCGGGGATGGCGTGGGGTGCGGCAGTCCATTGCTGGGGCTGTAGCGCTGGGCAGGGCTCAGTGTGCACGGCCGTTTGCTGAGGTGGTCGGGGTGTGGCGGGTCACGGTCAGCCCCGTTCTCTTTGGTCCTGGCCCGGAGATCAGGTGGGGCGGCAGTCACGGCCACCAGCCAGGGACAGAGGCCCACAGTGCAGGAGGGAGACAGAGACTCCAGCCACGCTGGGCACAGCGATTTGGGGGGAATGGGGAGATGAGACACCCAGGATCCCGGGGCAGGTGCTGCCTCCTGGGGCAGCGCAGGGCAGCAGGGGCGCAGCTCCTCTATGGCTGGCAGTGGGGCCCGGTCCAGGCACTGGGGGTCCTGGCCTCCGTGGACAGACCCAGGGGCTCCCGGGGCATCTGGGTCCTCAGCTCACCAGCCTGGACCATGGCCTGGCCACCAGCTGGCCAGCATGGGCACCGTAATATCCACTGTGGTCATTCACCCCACCACAGGGTGGGCCAGTCTTCGTGGCAGTGGGCACAGGGTGTCAAGGCCTCGCCCACCGGGCAGTGCAGGGTAGTACCTGTCAGGCGTGCGCCTCTTGCCATTCTCGTTCACCTCTAGCAGGAGCTCGGGGTCGCCGGGGCAGGCGGCACTGGTATCCAGCAGGGTCTGCTCGTGCTGTGCCAGGTATTGGGCAGGCGTCTGCTTGGCCAGGCGGGCGCAGTGCAGCAGCTCGCGCTGCAGCAAGGGCAGGTTGGCCTGCGGGTGGGGAGGGACACACAGCTGAGCCCGAGCACGTGGATGCTGGGCTACAGTCCCTGGGACGTCTTCCCAGAAACTGCTGCTTCCTCCGGGTGCACGGGAGGCTTTGGGACAGTGACATGGGGTTCCAGAATCAGAGTCTGGACCCTGTCACTGTGCTCTCCCCAGGCAGGCACCATGCTGTCCCTGGAACGCAGGAGGAGCTCAAGGCTCAGAGAGGGGAAGCGATCGGCCCCTAGTACACAGCTACCTGGAAACAGGCACTGCCAGCAGAAGCAGAAGTGGGACTTGCAGTCTCTGCTCTGGCCCCTGGGGGGCGCTGAGAGACGCCAGCTCCCCTGTTCCCTCGCTGGCCTCCCTGATGGTTCCCACCTGAGGGAAGCCTGGGGCTGGGACCGGACATCAGCATGCACCTAAGCTCTGTGGGCCCCTGAGAGCTGACTTGGCTTGGGGGTTGTGGTTAAGGGCGCCAGGGTCCTCACACCCTGTGTCTGTCCCTGCCCCCACCTCCAGCTTCGCCTCCATGTGCACTGCTGGGCTTCCCAGAGCCACGTGGGGTGGGTGTGCAGGCTGGGCCCAAGCTGCTGGACTAGGGCCCAGCGGAGGCCACTTGGGAGAGCCAGCAGTTCCAAGTATTTGTAAATAAATGCGGTTCCCTTCTTTCTCATGGACTTCAAAGCTGCCGGCAGCTTCCCGCCTCTGCCTCCCAGCCCCCACAGCACATCCCCCCTGGCCCGCCATGTTTCCATCAGGCAGCACCGGCTGCCAGGCCTGTTCTCCTATCTGGATAGCTGAACAGGGGCCAGCTGCCATCTGCCCAGCGCGTCAGGAGCAAGAGCTGGGAACCAGGTCCTGGGAGGTCCCAGGAGTCTGGTGTTCCCTCCCTGGCCAGCACAGGAGGCCAGGGATAGGCCCCAGCCCCAGCTGGCCACTTGGGGGTAGTGGAAACATCTGGATTCCCCGTGACTGGGCCGGCTGGGAGCTGGGGCTGCAGCCGGCAGGGCTCTTCCCCAGCTCCTGGAAAGCCGGCATCCAGCCAGCACGGCAGCTGGGATGGGGTGGCAGGGACTGGGAACGGGCAGCACCCACTGCATGGTCTAGACACACAACAGTCCTTGGCAGGGCACAGCCCAGCCCGGGCCAGAACAAGGGTCCGCGTCCCCATTCTGTCCCCAGGAGCGCTGGGCGCTGGTCACGAGACACCGAGGCCCCGACTCCACCTCTGTAGGGAGGCTCTGAGGCTCCAGGGCCACCGGAAGGCCCCTTCGCCTCTGTGGGTGCCTACCAGAGGACAAGGGCCTCTGTGATGTCTCTGAACTCTGCTGAGCACCTGGCTGGGCCACCGAGGGCTGTGGGGCCTTGGACAGGTCCCTTAGCCCCAACGCTGGCCTCATGTGCAGTCTGGAGCCATGATGCCCCCAGTGTGAGGCTCTGGGAGCTCGGTGACAACGCAGTCCCTGCGTGACTGGCGAGGCAGGTGTGTCCCCACCAAGGACAGGGCCAGAGGCTCGGGGGCAGGGCACCTCTCCAGGGTCGTGGGAGGACAGACTGTGCAGGCCAGGGCTGCGAGGGTGGCACAGTGACAGGGCCAGAGCTGTGGTGACCAGAGGGAAATTGAGGCCAGGAGGCCAGGGAGATGCCATGGGAGATGCCAGGTGTCCTGCCCCCACCCTGGGATCGCAGCCACCACAGGATTCAACAGAGCTGGGGGTGACGGAAGGGCTGTGAGAGAAGAGGGGAGTGTGAGCTGCAGGGTGCAGGGAGGGAGGGCCCTGCAGAGGCCCAGGCCCTGCCTGTCCCTGTAGGACAGTGGCAGTGCCCGGGTCCTCTCTGTTCCTCGACTAGGGGACACGCTGAGTCCCCAACAGTGCTGCTGCACTTCCCAAGTGCGGTGGTCCCTGAAATAGCCTCCCAGAGCTGGAGTGCCACCATTTCACAGCAGCAGAGGCTGCACACAGAGCCAAGGGGCCCAGGCGTCTGTTCTGGCCTGACCTGGGGACCCCTGGAGGGAGCCCTGCCCCAGGCCATGTTCCCGCCTGTGCATCCACTGACCACAACCTCCCTGCCTTCTTGCCTCCCTCACTCTGCTCCTGTCATGCTGACCTTGCTGCTTCTCCTGCCACAGGGCCTTGGCACGTGCTGTTCCCGCTGCCCAGAGGGCTCCGTCTTCAGCCGCCCACCACCCCCTCCCCAGTCCTCCTCAGCTCCATGCAACACCCCCTCCTCCGGGGGCTTCTGGAACATTTCCTCCCTGCTCACGGTTCTAGATTCCACAGCGTTCACTGGCGCCCCCTCCCTGGACCTCACTCTGGTCAGGACGCTGTCTGCTACTTGCAGCCATGTGCTCCCGAGCCTCAGCTCCTGGCACTCAGTGGTGCTCAGGGGTGGCTGCCACGTGGACAGGTGCCTGTGGCCATCGAGGATGCAGAGCTGGACTTGGAGCTCTGCCCTGGAGCCCCGGGTCTGGTCCTGACTATTTGGTCCTGACTGTTTGGCTCATTTACAGCCTTAAGTAGGAGGAACTGGCCCTGACTGGTCGGCACTGCCCCTCCCAGGGACGATGCCTGGTCAGACCCTGGTGGGGATGCGGTCGGAGCCAGGCAGGGTGGGGGCACTCATGCTACCTTCAGGAAGGGGATGACGAATGGTCGCAGAGGGAAGTTGGTGGCCTCCTGCAGCTTGGAGTGGAATTCCTCGATCGTCAGTGTAGAGTTCTGGAGAGAAAGTGGCTGTGCATCAGCAGTGGTCCACTGCCACCCACATCCTGGCATGGGGGCCGAGCCAGGTGGCAGGTGGCCGTCACCACGCCCCAGTCAGGTCAAGGGAGCCCTTGTGCGTGTGTGTTTGTGCTCGTCTTGGGGGGCAGCTCACTCACCACCAGCCCCAGCACCAGCGTGCGCACGCGCTCCCCGATCTCAGGCGAGATGTCACTGCCGAACTGCTGCAGGGTGCTGAGGAAGCGCTTCAGCTTGCTGAGCTGCCGGGCCCCACAGGCAGGGGGCAGGTGCTGTGTGGACAGCGAGGCTGAGCATGAAGTGGCTGGGCCATTGCTGAAACCGTTGGGTGTGGATGGGGCGCCATGCACGGCTGTTGGTGAGTGGCTCCCACCGTTCATCACTGCAGGGGTGGAGAGGTCAAGGCACAGCGGTTACGTGGAGCGGCCATGCCACAGCGTGGACGGCGACGGCAGCGACTGAACAACAGCAGGTCCTGGGCTGCACAGAGCAGTGGTGCCCGGTGCACCGTGCCCATGGCTTCGAGGTCTTTGCAGCCACGCAGGGGCCACGTGGTCCCTTCATGGATGTGGAAACCGCACCGGGGATGAAGCCTAGGTACAGGGTCCTGGGGAGGGGGGCTCATGGCCAGCAGTGACCCCAAAGTGACAGAATCTGGGTGTGGCCTGAAGTCAGGCCCTACATGGCTCGGGGGGACGCTGGGGCCCTACCCACAGGTGCCCAGCCCCATCGCTGGCTCAGGGTGTCTCCATGTGCAGCGCCTGCCTCTATGTGACAGCCTGGCCCCGTCTCTCCACCCAGACACCTCCTCAACCTGAGCCATGTCCCTCCATCCTGAGCAATGCCATCGCCTGCACATGGCACCTGGGACAACAGGGTGTGGGTTACGGGGAGGACCAGACTCCCAGGATGAGCAGGCTGGGTCCTGCCTGGGCTGCAAGATATGCAGAGGCATGTGACCTGCTCCAGGCTGGGGTGTGTTGGGAATAGGCAGGGACAGCTGCTATGCATGCTGTAGGGCCAGCACTCTGTCACCAAGACACGATGGTGGCTGGCAGTGTGGACATGGAGCTGTGGTGATGGGTCCCAGAGATGTCCTCACCCCTTTGCCCAGGTGATGAGGCAGAGGCTGTGATGGGTAGTGGGGAGCCCATGTCTGTGTGTCCTCCCTGTGCCTGGCCTTGGGGAGCCTGAGCTGCCAGCTCCAAGGCCTGCAGCCAGACTGGGGCCACAGATCATGCATACATGCACACACACATGCACACACACGCTTCTCCTGCTCAGCCCGACCCTGCTCCTGCCCTAGGCACCGTCCCAGCTGGGTGTGCTGCATCCCCATTCCCAGGCCCAAGCTGGGAATGTGGGGATGGTGTGTGGTGGGCAGGGCCACCTGCTCCCTCAGGGCCAAATTCCTGGAGGCTGGGCCACCTCTGCCTTCCATGGCGAGGCCTGGTGGGGCCTGTGGGCACCGAGGGGCACAGAGCCCCTGTATCCAGCTGTGATGGCTCCTGTTGAGTTGGCCTTGGGCACCGCTGTTTCCTGAGCATGCATGGACCCTGGGGGGGGGTCTCAGGCCGCCCCTCCATGCTGCCCATCCTGCTCGTCCTGGCCGGGGGCTGAGTGTGACTTCTGCTGACTGCTGGTCACTCCTTGGTCCGCCCTGCAGGCCTGAGGGAGGGACCTGGTCCCATGCAGCCAGCCCTAGGTTCTCAGGCTGCCCACACCGAGGCTCCTCTGCTCTCTGCAGTCTGGTTACCGGGCTGGCATGTCCATGTGAACCTGCTCTCAACCTGCAGGGTGGACAGAGCCACCAGGGCCCCGAGGAGACCCAGCAGGGCAGCCTTGAGCTGCCCCCATCCCACGCTGACTCCTCGCCCAGGGCCCAGTGGGCACAGGCACCAGGCAGGACCTCCAAGCTGGGGATGCCCTTGGGGAAAGTGCAGGCATGCCCGTCCCGGTGTTCTCCCTTGTCCCCAGGCCTGGCGGTCACCCTCAAGTGGTCCATGTATGTAAAGGGGACAGACTCAGCCCTTGCATGGGGAGCACAGTCACTTGGGTCAGATAGGAGCTTGCCTCAGTTTCCTCATCTGCAATGTGCCTGGAGTTCTGGGGGATCCAGAGTAGAGCCCAGGGTGACGTGTGTGCTCCACAGTCCCTTCCATTCGGAGCCTGCCCTGTCCACCTCCCCTGGACAGGCATCCCTGGGGGTCCCCGTGACTGGCTGGCGTATCGGGTGCCGTGAGCACGGTCACCAGCAGAGACCTGAGTGCTGAGCCCTACACAGGCTGCAATACTGGGCGGCTCTGTGGTGGGGCACATGAGGGCCGACCTGCCCGCCACCCTGGCTTGGTGACCGGGAGCTCTTCCAAGGCTTAGCCCAGAGAGCCCAGCTCTGGGCCGGTGCCATGTGAGCAGCAATGGCCTGGTGAGGGCGCTGGGCTCAGTGTCCCCCTTGCCTTGGGGTGCTGGGGCCCCCAGGTCCCATGAGCCCCTCGTCCCCTCTGTGGCCAGTTTTCCCTCTCACAGGTGAGCTCTGACCCCACAGCGGCCACTGACACACACACGCCCCAGTCCAGGGCGATGACAGCCACTCCCTGTCATCCTGGCCAGGCCAGGGGGTAGCCCATTGCCATGGAGACCTCACCATCACGGTGGACTCTGGTCAGCCAGGCTCTAGGCCCTGGTGGCTTCTGAGACAGGCATGCTGGGCCCCCACCCGAGGCCGCCCTCCCGAGGCCGCTTACCAGCCTGGCCCCGGGCGCCCGGGTCCCCGTGGCCTGCTTGCTGCCGTCCTCCGCCCTGCTGCCGGCAGCCTCAGCAGCTTGCTAAAGAGACGCCGAAAATAGCCCCCGGCACAAGTGCCTTCGCCCCATGACAGGTGTGTTACTAAGTTAGATGCACACGTGTCCCGGCCGAGGTGCGGGGCCCATGCGACACCCCAAGCTCCCCGGTCTCACAGCCTTGGCGGGGTCAGCAGGGATGAAGGAACCCCACAAACAGCCCCTCATGCCACCCTCTCCCCACTGAGGTATCTGGGCAGGTCTGGAGCTGAGAGCGGGACCCACACGGCCATGCAGTCAGCCATGGCCAGGGGGCAAGCCAGGGTTCAGCACAGCCTGGACAAGAGCAGTGAGGAGGACGAGGCCTGGGTTGTCCCTCACACCATCTTCATGCCCGCCTCCTCTCAGGGATGGGGGAGGGGTCCTCACTCAGTTGCATGGGACAGACCTTGGTGTGGCCTGGCACTCTGGTGAAACTGACCACCAGAGCGGATATCCTTTTACTGGGGGAAACTGAGGCACAGGTGGCCCTGCCTGCCCCAGGTCACCCTGCCAGGAGGAGAAGACCTCTTGAGTAGCCATTCAAGCCTGATGTGCCCTGACCTGCATCAATGTCCCTTTCTGTCCTCATGGCCCTGGGGACAGCCCTGCTGCCCAAACCTGCCACTGGAAAAGTAGCTCTGGGAGATGCCAGTGTCCAAGGCCACAGTGCAGGGCCCCTGCTCTCTGAGGAGCAGGGACGTGACAGGGACGTGACAAGGGCCTCCTGCAGGCCAGTGGTTCTTGTTATTTTACTTACAGAGACAGACCATGGACCACTTTAAGCAGCCGTGGAAACGGCCGTGGGGCAGAGACGTCGCAGGCCCGTCCTCGCCATCTGTAAGCAAAATAAGAAGAACACGCTGTCAGGAGGCCACCATAGGGCCAGGCCATGCCGCTCTGGGCCTCAGTTTCCTCACAGGGAAATGGCAGGCCAGATGGAGTGGTGTCTAAGGGCTATTTCCAGCAGGATCCCTGGAGTCTAAGAGAATTTCAGCATCTTCATCGGCATGGATGGGACCCTAGTTCTTAGCCCTCTTGCCAGTTCTTAGTCCCTCGGCCCAAGCTGTGTGTCTTAGTGACAGGCGCAGGCCCAATCTCCAGAATGAAGCCCAAGGCAAGAGCCTTGGGGAAGAGGGCATTGCATGGGGAGACGGCTCAGAGGTGGACAGGCAGGAACTCTGTGAACGGGTAGTGAGCCCCCGTCACAGGGGCAGTAGAGGGCAGTGTGGAGACTTGGCCCCAGTAAGGACTGGGTCCCTTCTTCCTGTGTTCCTTGAGCTTGCACTGCCTCAGCTTCCCTACCCGCCTTCCCAGCCGTGAGAGGCTCAACTTCAAGATCAGCTGCACCAGGGCAGGGACCAGGAAAACCGCGGCCTCCAGCCCAGGGTCAAGGTCAGTCTCGCCAGCTTGGCTTGCAGACATCTGGGTGGCTGCAGAGGCTGGCCGGGGCTGCTGCCAGCCAGGTGTGGGTGTGGCGAACCTTGGGCTCTTGGGGAAACATGGCTCGGAGACAACACTAAAGCCATCTTGGAGGAGACCAGATCTCAAGCAGGCCCACGTGCCAGGCAGACTGAGGGTGTTGCCTGGGGAGGAAGAGCTGTTGTTCTTAGGCTCCATGCACAGTGCTGGGACTCCCACCTGGAAATGTGACTGAGGTGGATTGACGGGGCTGGGAAGGACATGAGGATACCGAGTCACACAAGGCTGCCTTCTCATCTGTTCCAGGGCCTCGAAAAAGCAAAGCCCCAAGAGGTTGGGTCCCAGCCACACCCAGCAGGAACACTGGGTCCCCAGGCCAGCACTTGGGGCATGGAGGCTGAGGTGATGCAACCTCAAGGGCCCAGGGCGGCTCTGACCCTTGGTCAGCCTGCTCCTCCCACCTGGGGTCTGTGGGTATTTGGTGGCTGTATCTTTAGGTGCTGCCGCAGCCCTCGGGCACCATCTCCTGTGACCTGGCTCTGGTGCCAACAGCGACTATAGCCTAAAGCCAGAAGCCTCCTGCACACCAGTGAGACCAGATCCAATCCACCCAGTAGATTGGGACCACCTATGGGTTGGCCCAGAGACACGGAGGGTGGCCCAGTGGTCGCCTCATCTAGGAGATCAGTGTGTGCACAGTGGCCTCTGCCGGATCAGAGTGACCCAGGGCAGGCCTGCAAGGACCACTGCCCTCCTGGACCTCAAAGCCCAGCTGGGGTCCCATTCTGGTTCCCATGCATGTGGGGGCCGTCCTGACCCTGTAGCACAGGGAAGAGGCCTGCAGGAAGGTGGACGTATGGAGGGCATTGGGCGTGAGACTCTTCCATGTGCCTGCACCCTGGATGTCCCCTGGTCCAGGTGGTCTCACCTGGGAGCAGGTGGCACCCCATCCACCTCCAGCAGAAGATCAGCTGGGAGCTGCGATTCTGCTAACTGGGGACAAGGCTGGCCTCGCACTTGGACCACACCAGCCAAGTCCTCCCTGTGGGCAGAGACTTCCGTGCATGAAACTAGGTTGGCCTGGCCTTGATGCTCCAGATAAAGAGGCCAAAGCCGGGCCTCAGGTTAGCCACAGAAGAGGAAGCGGCTCCAGCTTCTTGGTCTGGTGGGGACCAGGTGACCAGGTGAGGGAACAGAGGCTCCTGGCCCTGAGGGGCATCACTGGGGAGGCCTGGGAGCCTTGAATGTCGGGGTGGGGCCGTGTGGATTATCCTACTCACCCCTGGGAATGCCAGGCCACACTCCTGAGCCGCTGGTTTCCATGCCAGCCCCCCTTCTCGACTGCTCAGGACCCCAGGTCTCAGAGCCAGCCTTGAAGGAAAGGGCTCCCTGGACAGCTGTGGGCCAGGGTGGCAGCACCTGCTCCAGGCTGGAAGCATGGAGCCAAGTGCCCGGGTCCCAGGACTCACGTGGCAGCCCGAGGGCTCCAGAGTAGCGTCACTCACAGCTTCTGACTGGTCTGCCCACCACATCCAGTGGCCATGCCCCATAACGCAGCACAGAGCCAGCACTCAGGGCGCCTGTGGTCACCTAGCGCCCACAAGGTGCTGCCCCCTAGTGTCAGAGCCCCTTAACTCATCTGACCCTCGAGGTGTCTGTGAGGTAGGAATCCTGGATACCCCATGCTATCTATGAGGACCCTGGCAAGCCAGAGAGGTTCAGAGAGGCCCAAAGCCACATGGGCCAAAAGTGCAGGTTCCCAGCCATGAAGATGGCACCAGGGCCGATCACACTTGCAGAACTACTCACGTGTGTGTGGTGGGAAGGAGGGTGGGCGCGTGGCCCCCTGGGATGCAGCGGGTGGTGGGGGTGGCATGCTGGGCGGCGTGGCCTGGGGCTGCGTCTTCACCTCTGCTGGGGAGTCGGGCATCGCGGCAGACTTCTCTGTCCTGTCTGCTGTGGGAAGGAGAGGAAGTGAGGGGCAGGCAGCTGGCTCCACCTCTGGTCGTGATGCCGGGCAGGTGGCCCCCCACAAGTTTTCTGATGCCAGAAGGGCAGGTGGCACTTGGGGAGGGTGGGCCCTCTGATCATCATCCCCCCATGGGGACCCTCACAACAGGCTGGATGTTCTCAGCCTGGACTATGTTACAGGCCAGGAGGCTCTGCCATGAGATCCTGTGGTTCAACCCAGTCCCCTCAGGGTTGGGCGGGAAGATAAAGAGGGCCAGGGTAGACCAAGGACCAGGTGGACCCTGAGTCCCCAAGGTCCCAGAGCAGGCCCCTGAGGGGAAGCTGCTGATGGCAGGGCCAGGTATAGCCTAGCTCATGGGACTGTCCCTTGCAGGAGGGCTGGGAGCCCCTGGGTCACCATTAAGGTCACCACACTGGGTAGCCAGAGACACTGGGGCCCAGCTCCCTGGGATACAGCAGGCCCGTGACCCCCCCATGCAGTGCTGCCCACTCCCAGGTTCCCCAGCATGGGGATGGAGCAGATGGAGCTGGAGCCTGGGGACTCCACCCCCCCGGGCCTCAGCGAGGGGGACCAACAGGAGGCTTGCCACAATCTCTGCCAATACCTTGCAGTCCCCCAGCAGGGAAAGGACAGCTCGGAGACGTGGTGACATGCCCTGCCCAGCCACCCGTGCCCAGCCCGGCACCTGCTGTCCTCAGCTGCAGCCTCTGGCCTCTCTCCCGCCAGGCGCCTCCCCCACCGCCTGTCCCAGGCTGACGGCTGGGCACATGTGTGGCTGCAGCTGTGAGGACCTGTCATCGCCATGCCTGCTGCAGGGCGGGTAGCTGGGCTTGGTGACAACCAAAGAAGGCAAACGCGCTGGTGCCCCGGAGGGGAGCAGCCCAGCCTCACCGCCCCCATCTGACCGGGCGTCCCTGGGCAGTGGCAGATGGGGCAGGGCCGGGTGCTCCAAATGCCAGGCTGGCTGAAGGTCATGGGCCCAGGACGCTGGGGACACCAATGCTCAGGGGTTCCAGAGCCCTTCCACAGCGGTGGCTCTGGAACCAACATGACAGAAGTGAGCAGAGAAGCTGGGCCAGGAGCATGGCAGGAGCATGCAGCACATGGTGAACGGCTGTGCCACACGGTACACGGGAGGTCGAGCAGGCAGGGGCCCCACGGTGACCCTCCCCCCCGCATCGTTTGGTGAACGTGTACTGGGTACCACCCCTGCCTACAGTGTTCCAGATGCTGAAGCTGCGACATGAGGCGCCCTGCTGGTGCCTGGCAGGAATTTGATGTCACCCTGGTGCAGAAACGTAAGGTGCTGCAGGTCAAGGCCACCCACGCTGGCTGCACGTGGCCCCATTCCTGGCACTGGCTTTGCCGCACAGAAGCCCGCAGGCTGGACTATGTGCAGCCCCTTTCTGGGAGTCGGGACCTGCCCAGGTCACAGAGCAGCTGGGAGCTGAAGCTCAACACCCTGCTGTCTCTCTGGGCCTCGTGGCTTTGTATTATCCCCAACGCCCTTCTCCTTCCAGGGCTCAGGCTCCTACAAAGAGGCGACCTGAGGCTGTGGGACAGGAGCTCCTAGTGGGGAAAGCTGGCAGGGTGTTGGTGGCAACGCGCCGGCCATCCCTCCCGGGCTGTGGTTGCCTGCCCCATCCAGGCTGTGGTTGCAGGATAGCTGATGGTGGACGCCACCACGTGAGTCTTGGCTGAACTTTGAGTGCTTTGGCTGCAACTGGGGCAGCCATGACCCAGTCAGCCCTGGGTTCCCTGGGCGTCCACCTCGGGGAGCTGCTGGACACAGAGGTGTGGTGGCCTTGGATGCAGGTTGGGGTGGGCAGGGGACACTGGGGGTGCCCTGAGGAGGCCTGCGGACATGGCCCCAACTCCCTGGGTGTTCCTCTCCCCACGTCAGCATTGAGGGAGCAGGTTATGTCCCCGCAGGTTACGTCCACAGGGCACCAGGACCCTATTCCCATGGACTCCCGAATGGAGCCCAGCTCCCTGTGCAGGAGGTGGCCTGGGACCTGTCTGTCAGCCCGTAGAGAAGTCCTTGATGGCAAGGCACTCATGGGCCCTACACTGTCACAGCACCTCCTGGCTCAGAAAAGCACATGTGTGTGCGTGTGTGTGTGCGTGTGATTGTGCAACAATGGGTGGAGGATGCTGTGGATCTCTGTGTGACCTTGACTCGGGTGGGGGTGCAAGGTGAGGGCCTGAGGTCACTAGGAAGCCCAAAAAGAGCCCCAGTGGGTGCAGAAAAGCACACTTCTAGCTGGGCATGGTCATCCCAGCACTCAGGAAGCCGAGGTAGAAGGATTGCAAATTCAAATCCCTCCTGGGCAACTTAGCAAGACCCCGCCCCAAAGTAAAAATTAAAAAAGGGCTGGGGATGTAAGTCAGCGTGGAGGCCCTGGGTTCAATCCCAGTACTGCCACCCCCACTCCACACAAAACAAAGAAACAAAAAACCATGTTCCCTAAGCAAGGTCCAGCCAGCCCTTGTGTAGCCTCTCAACAGCCCCTTGAGGCAGACATTACTGCTCCTCTTACAGGTGGTGAGACCAAGGCTCAGAGCAGAGCAGGGCGAGCAGGACAGGGCTCTGAAGAGGGCCCAGAAGCTGGGTGCCTTGCTCTGGCCTCCCTGGCCCGCCACTGACACTCTCTGGGGGCCAGGCAGGGACAGGAGTGGGGCTGGGCCAGCACTCAGGGTCTGGTGGTCCCCAGGGTGTGTGAGGCGCCGCCCCCTGCCTGCTTATTACAGCCCTGGAGAAAGTTCCCAGGCCCAGGGGAGCCTGCGCCTCCCCTGACAGCAGATACGGATCTGTTCCCAGCTCTGGTCTTGGGTGGGTGCGGGTGGCGGTGGGAAAGGGTGGAATGCACCAGAACAGCCATACTGCCCACCATCCATCACTGTCCTGCCTCGGGTCCCCTGGGAACTGGCCCCAGCCCCGCTCCCAGCTGGATCCAGAGCCCTTGCGGGGGTGTCCGGGACTCAGTACTACCCCAGAGCCCCGACAGTGAGGCGGGCAGGGAGGGACAGGACACAGCTGTGCTAGCCTGGTCCTCTCCATGCCAAGCAGGACCCGCACTCCACACAGGTCATCTCATTTCTCCCCACCATGGGTCTGTGAGGTTGGAAGATAGGGAAACTGAGGCACATTCAGTTGGGCCCCCACAAGGGGTGGAGTCCACTCTTGTGGGGGCCCAAGACCAGCCAGGTGGACTGTGGGTGCCGCTCCTGAGCGCCAGGTGGTTCCTGTGGACACCGTTCACCCGCCAGGATGGGCAGGGGCTCCGAGGCTACAGGGCCGGGAGCGGGCTGGGCCAGGGCAGCCAGGCCACATCCCTGAGGCAACTGCACACACAGCTGCCCAAGCAAGAGGCTCAGGGCCACACCCTAGGAACAGCATTGTGCCCAAGCGTGGATGGGCTGACTGGGTGCTGAGACCTGGCTGGGCAGCCTCAGTTTCCACATCTGTGGCTTGGGGACACAGGGCGAGATTTAGTGCGCACAGTCCCTTGCTCACGACCCTGGGAACAGTGACTAATGATGCCTGAGGACAAGGGACAGACACCTCCTGGGCTGGCTACCTACTCTGGCACCATGGCGTCTTCATCATGGAAAAGTGCAGGTGAGTAAGAAGAGGGCGGCCCCTGGGGCGAGGCCACCCCATGGCCGCCTCTTGACTCTGAGTTGACACCAGGGTGAACCCTAAGGCCCTGGGGCCTTTGCACTGCCACTCCCTCTGCCAAGGTGCTGGGGGTCTGCCCTCCGGTCTGTTACATCTTTGCCACCTTCCTTAGAACTGCAGCCTCCTGTCTCTGGACTCCACTGTGTACATGCTTCTGTATTTTCTTGTGCTGTCTCTTTCCAGGTTGGCTCCAGGAGGGCCAGGCTTTGTGTCACCCTGGCTGTGTGCCCAGCACTCACCACAGTGCCGGGCACACAGCAGGCACTCAAAGAACAACTGCCGAGCCATGGCCACGAGAGGCCAGGGACAATCTGTCGATGAGGAACTGTCTGGGTGTCCCAGTCAGGGCCCTCTGCAGCTGTCCTGTACAGAGGTCAGTGACCAGGCCCAGCCCCTCCAGGCCAGGGACAGGAGGGTCCCCGTGCCTGCTGGGACCCCTGCAGAACTACCGCTCTCACCACTGTCACGGCGGAGGAGACGGGATCCGCCGAGCACACTTCATGGACGGAAGGGGTTGTGATGACAGGAACCTCAGGGACCCAAATGTACCCGGATCCCGCTTCCTCCCCAGGCACCCCGGCTCCACCGTGTGGCACCCAGGTCCGTGTGGCCCTGGCCTGCCCTGCCGCCCAGCAACACTGCTGCACCCAGCAGACTGCCCCACCTCGCCCAGGGAAAGATGGGGACGAGGAGGGGCAGAGGAGCTGGAGGCGGGTCCCCAGATATGTCACCACAGCACTCTAAGGCCCACGTGGCCCTGGGACAGTCCCTCCCTCCTCGTCCCAGGAACCCTGACTTCTTGCAAGCTGGGCACTGGTTCAGGTGGGCATTGCCTCACACAGAGCAAAGCCACCCACGGGCTCCCATGGAGCTCTCCGGGCCACATGACAGGGACACGGCAAGGCCACACAGCCGGGTCAGCTGCACCCGCCGAGTGCTCAGCACCACCAGCTTTGCAGGGCGGCAGTCCTGCTTCTCTGGCCCTGGGTGGGATTCTGGGGATGCAGGGTGTGGTGGCGTCAGGGTCTCGACACTCCAGGATGGTCTCTGGTGCCACATGACTCAGAATTAGCACAGGGACTGCAGGTGGGGCTTTCCCGGGGTCTCCCAGAAGGCTGGGTGCTCAGGGCTCCTTTCCTGGACTCTGGGGCCCGGCCGAATTATCCAGGGTCCCCGGGGTCTCAGACAGCCGGAGACATTCCTCAACCCAGGTAGACTCTGGGGCACAAGCTGTCCGGGAGCCACCCTGTAGGGGGAGGCCAAGTGTGGCCCCAGGAAGGGCATGTTCCAGCATCCTCCGGGTGACCCCATCTCAGGTCCAGTTAGGGGCCTTCATAAGCCACAGGCTCAGCTGCAGCCACCATACCTGCTTTCTGTTAGGTCCTGAGGCCCAATGAACAGGAGTAATACAGTAGAGGATCAATATAGTAATAAGTAGAAGGATCAAGGTTTTCGCTTCCATTGGCTGGGCCACTCCGGCCATCCTTGGGCACTCAGAGCCAAGTCCAGACTCCTCCTGCCTGGCCCTCGCCTGTCCTCAGAGGCTGAACCGGGACAATCACTCAGCAGGGTGTTAACTCGCTGCCTGCTGTCCAGGCTCAGAAGTACACACACTTTGCTGGCCACCAGCAGGGCGGGCCCTTGCACCACCAGGTGACACTGAGCCTGTCTGGGATGCTGTGAGGGGCTCGTGGCCCTGGAGGGGACACTGGTCTTAGCCCTGGCTGCTGGGCAGACTCCTGCCATGGCAGGGACCTCCAACACCGTCCAAGGACCAGGGGCCGGCCCAGGGCCCCCAAGGTGGGGGCAGCAAGGCCATCTCCCCTGCAGGCTGTGGTCTGTCTGGGCTAGCCCTGCCGCACGGGTGGAGGGGGAGAGGACAGTGGCTCCTGCGTGGACAGTTGAGTACCACACGGTCTGACCTGTCCCACCATGACGAAGCTGCTCTCCACAGAAACCTGGAGGACATGCTGTGCTCACGGAGGAGTGCCTGGCGGGCAATGTGGCCCGAGGGCTTCTCCGTGCCCCTGCCTGTGCTGTCCTGCCTGCCCCAGGGCCTCTGCAGGGTGGGACCCTCTCCCCTGGCACAGGCCTCCTCTACACCCAGGGATGCTTTCCTGCCCCAGGGCCACACCACTCACTTTCTCTTCACAGCATGTGTCAGAGGTGCAGCTCTGTGACCTCAGGGCACAGAAGAGGGCAGGGCAGGCACTCAGGGTACTGCAGGAGGTCCATCCCACTCCCCCCCGCCCGCATGTGTGAAGGGGGCAGCGGGCTCCCCTTGCATCTGGACCAGGGCTTTGTGCAGCCCGTCTGCTGTGAGGGTTCTGTGTGGGTCCAGCTCCCGGAGATGCCCCACCCACCTGCACCCCTCACCCTGAGGACTCGCTCGGCCTGGTGTGGGATGGTGACTCACATGTGGGCAGCTCAGAGTGGAGGCCAGTGACCATCATGCTGCCCTCGGCTCTCGGACCCTGATCCCTGTGGCGGTGTCTTGGCTTTGAGGCAGCAATTCCTCCCCCAGGAGCAAATCCTAAGGAAACAATCATGGTGGATGGGATGGACGCAACTGTACAGATGAGGATTTCATTGCAGCGTTGCTCAGAATAACAGACAGGAACAAACGAGATGACCTAGAGACAGGCTGGTTTGCTATGGTGTCAGTGCCGTATTGAGGACCCTGACAGCCCCATGGTGGGTACAAAATGCCAGAAGCTTTGGGGTACACCTGCCAATCTAAGCAGTCACACCCAAGGCCAGCAGCTTCAATGTGGAATGCAGAGCCATTAGCTGCATGTCTCATGAACTAATCATCCTGAGAGGTCCAAATGGGAAACAACCCAGACCCCCACTAAGCACTGGAGAGACACACAAATTGGGGTATAGTCACACAGTAGAATACTATACAGCAATGAAAAACAATTATAGCTGAGAGCACCACAGACACTTTGCACATGGCTGAGGAGCCAGACCCTGAGAGCATGCCCTGAGAGTCCACACGCTCGTCATAAGCACTGTCTTATGACAACAGATGGCGGATGGTAGTTTTCCTGATGGACAGGTGCCAGAGCTGCGAACTGCTGATATGGCCAAAGTCACACTATGAAAGTGGTCAGCTGACACTTTCCCTGCGTGGGCTGAACGTCAAGCATCCCTCACTTGTCCAAATGGTACCCCGGACACCATCTGCTGACACGGAGAGTGACCATCATACCAGGTGACAATGCAGGCCCGCCCCAGACATGAGCGTGTGCAGAGAAACAGACAGGAATGGTGTGTGACAAGTCCCCGGGCGGATGCCCAGAACCACTGTCCTCCTGCTGGGTTTGCCAGTCAGGGCCACAGAGCCCACAGCTGCAGAAAACCAGATGCCTGCCTGGCACAGCCTGGCAGAGCCCAGCACCTGCCCTCTTCAGCATCCTGGCCGCACAGAGTGAGCGTGGGGCAGGGCAGGGAGCGCAGAGTGACTGGGATTAAAGCCCGCCGTGCTCCCCAAGGGCCGCAAATGGGATCCAGATGTCCCGGGCTGCTCGCCCGAGGTCGGCGCTCACTCAGAGGAAGCACGTTCCCCGCCCAGCTGCCGAGCTGCATGGCCAACAGCTCCCTGCACGCTGGGGGAGGTGAAGCCGCCATCTGGGCTGCCCGCTGCCAGGGAGGCGGCTGGGCCGGGCCGGGCCGGGCAGTGGGAGGAAGGGCACTCTGGGCTGTGCTGCGTCCGGTCCCTTCCTGTGCCCCCTGCAGGGCTTGCTGGGCAAATGCTGGGATGGTGAGGGCAGGGCTGGGGCCCCTGGGGAGGACAGAGATGTGCGGGTGGACAGGCGGGCAGGGTGGCAGCCGGGTGGGTTATCAGATGGTGGACACACATGGAGTGGGGAGGTGATGGCAACTCGAGAGGGTGGATGGGAACCTGCCCTTTGCTCTGTACCCAAGTTTGCTCCATCGGACCTCAAGTAGGAAGGTGGGAGCTGCAGAGCATCAGCTTGGCACATGCAGGGTGTGCGCATAGATGGGGGAGGAGGTGAGCAGCTGGCCAGGGAGAGGGCCACCCGGGGCCTCTCCCTGTGCTTCCTGCCCTTGGTACCTCGGGGCATCACGAAGGTGCCCCACCCCCATGGGTGCTTCCTTCCTTCCTGTCGTGGTGCTGGGCCTCACTGGGAAGAAAGAGGTCCGTTCTGGGGTACTCAGGGGAGCACAGTCACACGCAGCCCCCACAGCAGCTCACATCTGGGCTCAGCTCTTGTGTGCATGCCTGCATGTGTGGGTACGGGGTGTGCATGTCTCTGTGTGCATGCATGTGTGTCCATGTATGAGTGTGTGCATGCATATGCAGGTGTGCATGCTCCATGGACATGCACATGTGTACATGCATATATGTGTGGGTGTGCATGCGCATGTGAATGTGCATGAGCGCACACACATGTGGGACACATGCATGCATATGCACGTGCACACAACTGCATATATGTGTACACATATGTGTGCGTGTGTACATGTGTGGGTGCATGTGTGTGTACCTGTGTGGGTGGCTGAGTGTTCCTGTGTGCATTTTCCCTACCAAGGAAGGATGCCGACCCCCGCCCGGCCTGAGGACAAGTTGTCCCCTCATATGCACAAAGCACCTCTGCTGGTCCAGGAAGTGGTGTCTGGAGAAGTGGGGGTCGGGGTGGGGATCCGGGCGCCCTGCTGCCTTCTGTCCACTTCCCCTTGGCACCGCCCGCCTGTGATGTTCAGCAGAGCCCTGTGTATCCTGCCCCTTGCCAGCCCGGCAGACAGGCTGACGCAGGAGAGCAGTTGAGGGCAGCCCGACTGGGGTTAATGTGCAGATGCACCACTGCAGATCCTGAAAGAATGAGACACACAAGAGACAACTCTGCTATCTGCTGCCCTCGACCTGGGCCTGGGTGCGAATCCTCCTTCAATACCCTGGCTGTGGTGAGTCTGGAGTTAGGGACAATGCACAGGCCAGGACAGGATGCCAAGAGGAGGGAAGGAGGCTGTGCCTGCACAGCATGGATGGCAAAGACTGGACGAGTGGGACAAAGGCGTCACTCCCACGCCCCCACGTCTCCCAGGCCCTGCAGTGAGATCCTCCCCTACTGGTGTGAGGTGCCTCCCAGCCTTACTGACTCCAAGTGCTTCCCTGGTTTAAAAACCTGTGAACTGGCTGCGTACTGCCTTGGACTTTCCAAGGAATGCTGCAAAACCTTAAAATTATCCTGCTCACTGGAAGCAAGTGATGGCTGGGGACAGCATGGACTGAATGAACAAGCGTCAGGTCGGGAAAGCTTCCCCTGGAGCCAGAGGCTCTTGGCCAAATGACAGCCTGCACGTGACACCCAACATGCATATAGATGGCACAGGTGCCCACATAGCCTGGGAGAGCTGAGGCCCAGGAGCCCCTGCACAGGGTGTGGGGCCCAGAGGACAGGTGTGGGCTACACCCATGGCTGGCTCGGGGTCTCAGCAGCCGCCGCTCCACCTGCCACCCTCCCCCAGTGGGCTAGGATGGCCTGGTGCCAGGGTGATCGGGACAGTGTGGGCCCACACAGCAGCACGACGTCAGGAATAAGGGTCCCGGGGAGAGAGCACCCCAACCTCGAGCTGGGGTGAGTCAGGGCCTCCACTCTAGGCACGGGGCCACAAGTCAGCCAGCTGCTGCTATGGACAGTGAGGAGCACACTGGGGAGCCGGCCTGTGGTGGTCACCTGCCCGCCGTTCAAAGTGGGCATCTGCCGGCCACAATGCTCTAATGGGCGTCTCCACCCAAGCTGGGAAGCCTTTTCTGGTGCATGGCCCCATACTGTAGCCTGTGAGCCTCTGTTTCCCCAGCTGTGCAGTGGGGTCATTCTAACTCCTTCCCCAAGCATAACCCCGGGAATGAGGTCGTAAGTAGGCACAACAAGGACTTGGTGTGTGGAGCAGCAGGTCAAACATACAGTAGGTGCCAAATCGGTGCCCATCCACAGACAGGCCACGTCCAGAGCCCCGACTGCTCAGGCATCCCTGCAGAAGGGCGGCCAGGCATGCTCTGCCCACGGAAGGCCACGGCACCCTCCTGCCCTCAAGAGAAGCCAGGCGGGCATGGCACGAAGTCCCAGGCCCGCATGGTGCATCCACGTGGCCAAGCGCCCCTGTGCCTACTGAGTACCTGAAAGGCGGCCATGTATTTTAAATTTTATTTCAATGAATCTCAGTCACCACACTGTGGTAGCAACTGCGTCCTGCCCCACCCGCCGCATGAAGTCATCAAGGGCACCAAGCCTGCCCAGCCCCGTGTCCACCATCCCCTGAGGCCGGGGTCTCTCCCCACCAGCCACCAGGGTCCCAGACCTAAGGACAACAGCTCCCTGCCCAAATGGAAGGAAGTAAGCCTGGCACAGATGTTTCCTCCACAGGCCGCCCTGCCTGGGCCGCACATGAGGAGGCCAGCCCTACGCAGGCACCTAGTGCTTTCGATTCTTCTTTTTAGGCAGGGGGAGGAAAACATACACAAAAAATGTGTTTTACAAGGCTGCCTTTGCCATTGTTTATGTAAACAGGTAAATTGTTTCCTGCCTCAATTAAAAACATCTGCCACATAAATGAATACCAATTAACTCATCCTGTTTTTAATTACTCTGTTAATTACACACAGGCAGCAGGAAGGATGGCATGGGAGTGGGGAAGCCGGTGCCACCCCCACCCCCACCCTGCCTGGCAAGGATCCGAAACACGTCTGGCTGGTGACGATGGGTGGCACCCTGCCAGCCGGGATTTCCTGATCCGGCCGCCAAGTGGGCACCTCCTCCCCATCTCCCTGGTAGGTCTGGCCTGGAGCCTCCTACCAATGCCCCACAGTCCCCTATAGGTCTTGTGGCCCAGGGTGGCGCGAAGGGACCAAACCACCCCTCTGCACCTTCCCAGGGGATCAAATCAGTGGTTGACAGGGTCCCTAGGGGTCCCGAGTCTCCATGGTGAGTACCATGGCCTGGAGCTGGGCCTGGAGTAGGAGTGTGGCCCTAGGGAATGTGCTCCCCCAACACTGGCCTGCCCACCTGGGCTTTTCCCCACACTACCGCGGTGAGTGACACGGTGACTTGCCCACCCACCCGCAGTGGGTAACGGCACTGCTGCCATGGCCCTTCCTCGCCCCTCTCCCAACATCACAGCCAGGTGCAAGGACAGCAGTCCATTCGAGGTCAGGTCCCCGGCATGGATCTGCCTCAGGTGTGACTCCACCTGCCGGTGGCCTGGCCTCTGCTCTGGGCCTTCACCACAAGGTGGACAAATACTAGCTCCAACCTACTCCTCCCGACAATGCTCAAGGATGGAACACAGTGGCTTGGCATTTTCCGCTTCACAGACAGCGCCTGAGGTCTAGGGAGGGGGAGAAACTGGCCCACGGCACACAGCACTCTGTTGCCCACAGACCCAGCCTGGCTTACACAGCTGCCCGGCTCACACAGCTGCCCAGCTCCCACAGGGACCGCGAAGGCCTAGAGCCCACGTAGAGGGAAGGGGCTGGAGATGTTCATGGCAAGCCCAAGACCCGGCAGCCAGGGAGTGGAGGGTGGGCCTCTGGTGTGAGGTCTGCGTCTGCTGCCTCCCTGCGGTGCCCTCCCTACGGGCCTCCTTCTCCAGTCAGCCTCACCAAATGCATAAGATGTGCACATGGGACCCGGTGCAGGGTCCCAGACTTGCTGCCACCTGTGCTTCCAGCCAGCACCCACGACCATCCTGAGGTCTGAGCCTTTTCTGTGGCCTCGTAACCAGATTCTACACGTGCTGAGATCACAGCCAGCACAGAGGGTGCAGTCTCCACACAGTGGCTCCTTCACACCACATGGAGAGGCCACACAGTCCACTGGGTGCTGTTGGCACCTGTCACCTCGAGGCCATGGAGAGTGCTGGGCCTGCGGGGGTGGGAACGACCTACTGTCAGACACGCCAGGCTCCTCCCTGTGGGGGGAACAGCACAGGAGTGTCCCCCAGGCCTGTCTCTTGCGGCTGTGACACACCTGGTGATGAGGGCCCCCAGCTCTGTGCTCGCCCCACCTGTGGGCTGAGGATGGGGGTGAAAGTCCAAGCGGCAGAGCAGGGACTGGTGGCCATGTCTCCCTCGGGGACAGTGTGAGACCACAGCAGAGATCAAACTGCAGTGTCACCTACAGGAGCCACTGGACTGCTACTTGGACAGGACAGGCTCATGCTCCTGGAGTCAGCATGGCCACGGCGGGTCCAGGCCAGGATGAGGGGTGGCCAGAGTGGGCCCTGAACCCATGCCTGCCTTCCCAGCCCAGAGCACAAGACACTAACCACTGGGCACAAAATGCCACCACGACTGAAGGAGCAGGGTCCAGGGTCCAGGAAGTGGGTCAGGCAGGGCTTCTCAGAGCCGGGAGGACAGAGTGGGCCGGAGAGGACTCAGGCAGGTACATGGCAGGAACAGGCCCTCTCCCCAGACCACATCTGGTGTCCGGCCTGGACTCATGCATCTGCTGGCCAGACACAGGATGGCCCTGGCCCGGCAGGACATGGGTGCTGTGCGCAGGCCCAGTGCTGCCGCCCGCCTGAGTGCCCTCCTCTGCAGGGCCTCAGGGTTCTCTACATGCAGTGGCAGCAGCAGGCCAGGCAAAGCACAGGGACGGTCCTGGCAGAGCAGGAGCCACAACCAACGACGTGTGCTCCCAGGGTCACATCAAGGTGAGGGGTCTGTTCGGCCGGCAGGGTCTGGAGGTGTGGTGGCTGGAGGCTGTTCTCACTACTCTGTCGATCACTCTCCTAGCCTGGCTTTGGGCAGGCGCCAGACAGGCAGATGGGCTGGGCGCTGGCACGGGTGCCACCACAGCCGGGGCAGCAGCTGCTCTGGGGGAGATGAAGAGCCAGCGCTGCTGCCGCCCCCCAGGCGGAACCTTCTGGATGTTTTGACTCATTCCTCCAAATGCTCTCTCGGTGCCACCAGCAGATCCGGCAGCGCAGCCCTCGGGGATTCTCCCGGCAAGGTCCCTGCCCTGCCGGGAGGGGGACGCTCAGGCAGGCAGGGATGTGGGAAACTGAGGTTGGCAGAGGTCACCTGACTAGGCCTGCTGGGAGACCCTGGCCCCGGGACCTTGATGTGACTCGATTTGCAGAACTGTGCCACGCATGTTTGGGAGGCCCAGAGCTGGGTGTACTCTGGGGGGCACCCGCTCCAGGGTTTAGTGGGGAAGCAGAGCGGGGGGGGGCTGCTACTCTCCCCAGGGTCTCCACCTTCTGCATGCAGGGAACCCCGCTCTGTTGGAGAGTCGATTCCTGGAGGTAATCCATGGGACACAGGCCAAGGTCAGGCAATCAGAGGGGCTTGCCTGGCGTCCCGAGGGCCCAGCTCCTCTGAAGGCGGCAGGGGCTGGGTTTAGGGTCTCCTCCCATGTCTGGCCCAACAAACCTGCACTGCAGGGCACTCAGAGATGTGGCCTGGAATCTGCATACCTGCTCTGTGGTGCTGCTTTTAGGGAACAAGCAACTAGCCCTGTGTCCCTTGTCTGGTGGCTGTCACAGAGCCAGGGCTCTGTGTGCCACCACCACCAGGGGAGGTAGTCCGGCCTTCACCTCAGAAGGGCAGGGAGACTGCATAGGATCTCCCATGGCTGCTGCCCATGGTCTCCAGGGGGCACCCTGAGCCTCAGTTTCCCACGTGTAGATGGAGCCCAGCACCACAGGGCTGGAGTGGGGACGTGCTTCACCTGCCCACGCTGGCTGGCATATGCTCCTGTCCTCACAGCTGGGCCTCCAGGGGCAGCTCCACTCCAAGGGCCCTCACCATCCCTCTGTGGACCGGGTTCACTCCTGTCCCAGGACTTTGGCGTGGCCACGCCCTCTGCCAGGGGCTCCCTCCACGAGAAGCCAGATCTCAACCAGGTGATGGCCTCACCCTGCACAGCCCCAGGCGGAAAAGCTGTCCCTCTGTCCTGTGCTGCTTGCTCCTGATGCCGCAGCTGTTCCGAGGGCAGTGTCTGCCTGCTGGAACCTAGACGAGGCGGGTGCAGTGCTGTCCGTCACAGCTCGCCGCAGGAGGCAGTCAGCACTGCCTAGTGAGCTACTACCCGATGCACGCAGGTCCCTGGGCGGCATGCCTGGCCCTCCACCTGCACAACCCCCTTGCCCTTTGCCAACCTCTTGAGGTGTGGCCTGGGTGTCTGGGGTGGGGAGAGACAGCAGCTGGAGCCAGAGGGACCCCAGGGCACTCTGAGCCGGGACTGGGCCACCCCAGCCGGAAAGTCGGGGTGGGGCTGAGTTTCCGCAGCTCCTGTCGGGCTTTTACAGCCACCAGGCCTCTGGTTCCGAGGGAAATAGACAGAACGGTCGCCAGGCACACTCGGCCTTCAGGGGCTGCATGAGGAGAGTGAGGTGGGTAGTGCTAGCTGTCCACTCCAGGGACCTCCTGCCAGGCCCCTGCCTTGCTAGGGTCAGTGCCAGTGACCAGGGAGACACAGTGCGCCTGGCACACAGCCCTGGCTTCCCTGACACTCTGGAAAGGAGGAGGCCAACCTCCTGCTGCTTCTGTGGGGCAACCTTCGGGGCGGCGAGCACAGAACAGAGCTGTCCCCTCCCTCCTGGCTGCTCGGCCCACCCAAGGCCCTGAGGGACGGTGCCTTGAGGCTCAGGGAAGCTTGGGAAAAGTGGGGGCCATGGCACCACCTTCCTGCACAGTCCCAGATGCCCACCAGAGGCCTGGACACCCTCGGTGGACCATGTCCTGTGGGCCTTGTCCCCAAGCACCTACATGGTGGGATGGTGATTCTAGAGCTGCCCTGAGATGTGGGTTGAAGGAGGGAACGATCTGGGGCTGAGGACTGGCTGTCCAGGCCGACCTGAGCCGCCTCCCTGACCCCAGACTCGAGAGAGGCGGCAGTGCAAGGAATCAAACCCACTAGCAGCTTCCAAGCAGATCGGCACCACCCTGAAACCCTTCCTGGGCACCTGTGGGGTTGTCCCTTGGCCAGCAGTAGCCCTAGGCCCCTCATCCCACAGGCAAGGCGCAGTGCCTATTCACAGAGGCCCCTGTGTGTCAGGGCATGGCACAGATGGAAGAACCCACCACATGGAGTGACCAGGAGGGGAAGTGACCACGACCAGCAGGAAAACACGGCGTGGGAGGGGTGGCGGGCCTGTGGGCACCACTGAAGAGAAGCCTCTGAGCAAGACCTGAAGGAGAGGAAGGTGGGCGCCGTGCACACACTGAGCGGGAACATCCCCGCAGGAGGGACCAGTGTGCAAAAGCCCTGAGCTGCTAACAGCTAGGAAGGTGGGACGGTGTGGACAGGGGCGGGATGCGGCCTGTGTGTGCTCAGCTCCCTCCCTGGACACTAAGGGGTTCTGGACCCTCGGGCTGAGGGGAAAGCAGGAAGGCCAGGTACAGAGTCTGGTTCATACCACGGATGGGAGCAGGTGGTGGTGAGATCCAGTGACTGTTTGTGGAACCAAATACTGTGACAGCTTGCAGGCAGCCAGCCCGTGGCTATGCAAACAGCCTCTTGGGCACCGGTGAGGGTGTCCCTGGCCAGCCAGACCTGGGCAACCAACAGCACCCTGACCCATACCTCGGCACCTGGGGGAGGTGTACACCAGAGGCCACGCAGCCCAGAGCCCACCACTGGGACCCTGCTGAGGGATGAAGACGCATGTCACGAACAGCTACACTTGTCCACAGCACCAACAGACTGCCGACACGTAGCAGTCAGCCCACCGCGCGACGTCACCCACCATGAAGAGCAAAGGGTGGCTGTGTGCCATAGAGTGGATGTGAGCTGAGGGAAACAGGCAGTCACAAAGGCCATGGCCCAAGCTCCACGTGATGTGGCCTGTGCACACCTGTGCACACTCACAGCCCTCGTCCACACACAGGGCAGGCGTGTCACCAGGAACCCCCCCGGGGAACGTGGACACCTGTGGCCTCAGAGTCGTGTGCACCAAGCTCTGCAGGACCATGGGGGCTGTGGGACCGGCAGAGGCTGGCCAGGCCCCCACGCCCCAGACCATCCCACAATGCAAGGCCTCCTCTCGGTCTCTGTCCACCATGATGACCCTCAACAGGCAGCCCCCTAGCCTGGGGACGAAGGCTGATGTTTCCTGCAGACCTGGCAACCTGCCTCCCTCCATCCCAGATGTGTAGCACTCAGGGTCCCCTCTGGCTGTCAGCCTCCTGTCGTCTCTGCGTGGCCATCCTGTTCTCAAGCCTGGGCCTCCTGCTGCGCCCCGAAACCCTAGGCCTGCAATGGTCACCTCTCCTCACTGGGTGGATCCCCTGTGCCCTGTCTGTGCTGGCCCAAGACCTGTGGGAGCCAGGCAGGGTCACACTGCAGGTGATACATGGTGTACCCAAAAACCAAAGGAACAAGGAATGTCTTCCACCGCAACCAACAGTGCATGTGACAGCAGTGGCCTTTGTATCAGAGAGGAATTAAGTGAAACATGTAATGGAGATGAATTCTGCTGGACTTTTCTCCCTTTCTTCCACATGGCTGCGAGACAGTGGGCCTGACACGGTGGCCTTGGCCCTGCCACCTCGAGGGCATGGCCATGTTCCCCACAGCCAGGGCCCATGCGAGCAGACAGCTCTTGGGAGAATGCAGAGCGGTGGTGGCATCACTCACGGCACAGGAAAGCAGGGAAGCAGCTCCCAGAGATGCCCACAGTGCTCATGGCCTGTCCCCTGCTGCCCCAAGATGCCTGGGTTTGGGGAAGGTGCTCAGCCACAGACAAGAGGGGACAGAGGCCAGCAGCCAGTGGGGGAGGGAGCAGCCCGAGCCCAGTCCAGCTGTGGCTCAGAAAGGGCGGCGAGGCCCAAGCTGCTGGGAGCCTTGTGTGGCTCTGTGGCCAGGCTTCAGCTCTGCCTGCCCCCTGCAGTATTGAGGTACAGCGAATCCCGGCCTCACTCTCCCTTCTGAGGGCAAAGGGGTGGCTCCCGCCTGCTGGCTGCTGTCCCCTCAAGGGGGAAGATGACACCAGGCGTAGGGTCTGGGTGTGCACAGGGACGAGGCCTGTGTCTGCCCAGGAGGACAGTGGGGTGGTGAGCTTCCAAAACAGGCCGGGGGCACATCTACCTGATGCCACACCTGCCCTACATCCCAGGATCCTGCACACTCGTGGTGACCCGAAGAGGCTGGCACCCAAGGCTGCATCTCACACCTGGAACCTGAGGCGCTGAGACAGTGAGCGGCCCGCTGGAGGTCACATAGCTTTGGGGTGCTGCTCCAGCTCAGGACAGGGTAGAGCTGTGGCTGCCTGGCTGGCTAGGGGAAAGCCCTCGACACTGCCACCTGTCCCTGGGGCCGTCTGCACCACAGCAGAGTCTCCCTGGGTCTCCACGTGTGGCTTCCTCAGGAGTCGCCTGTCACCCAGGGGCCTTCCCCCAGCCTGAGGAGGTCCGGAAGCGGCCTGCAGGCGGCCTCCTGCTGCTCTGCATGCTTCCATGCATGACATCCTCAGCCTCCTCCTGCCTCTGCTGCCGGCTCCAGCCTCAAGGCTGCCTGGGGGCTGTGGGCACCGCACCTTCGTGGGGGACTGGCAGCCCCAGAGGCTGACACCCATGTGGCAGTGACCTGCCACGTCTCCTCTCAGGGTCACTGGGCTCCCCTGAGGCCCCACAAACAACAGACAGCAGAACCCTGACCTTCTGTTTCACTGCACACTGCTGCAGGTAGGACGGGAGCCAGGAGCCCAGGCCATGTCTTCATGTCACTGTGTCACCAGTCACGGTGGGGCTCCAGCCCAACGCTGATGGCGACCCACGCTGGGTTTCCTGCTGGTCAGCTAGGCCTCTGGGCCTTGTGGCCTCTGCTTTCTCCAAGGTGCTAGCACTGCTTACCCTGCCCTCGCACCACTACGTGGGCTCCACAAAGCTGGGCCCAGCTGGGGGCCTTCAGAAGCAGGATCGGGGCTTCTCATGTTGTCCAGATAAGCTGGGCACAACTCTCAGGAAAGAACCCGGGGTGTCATTAACTGACTCGAACCATTCCTCAGGAGCAGAGGGCCCCGAGGATAAGGCAGCACGCGAGTGCCTGGCCTGGCCCAGACCCAGATGACCTTGTGGAAAGGAGCCCCAGGCCTTCTGAACGGCCCCGGATGAGCCTCAACCCCTCGTCTCCTCTCTGCTCCCCCAACTCCGATGGGCACAACCAGAATCTGCTGGCCCGAGGCCACCTAGTCTCCAGCGCACAGAGACAGTACAGTGTGGGTCATGGCCTCCGGCTGCTGTGCTACAGCTCTGACCTCTCAGGGTCTGGACGGTGGGGACCCCCAGGGTTGTCACAAGGACCTGACAAGATGTGCAGGCAAGCACTGAGCCCTGGTACCCCATGTGTGGGGCCTTGCTGGGCCCACATCATTATTATTCTCTGGCCCCAGCGTAGAGGAGGTGTTCAGTCAATATTTGCCCAGGGCATGTGCAATGGTCGGCAAACACTCCCGGGGCCACCTCATCCAGCAGAATAGCTCCAGCAAAGCCACACCACCAACCAGTGACAGGTTGGGAGGGGACACAACAGCTGGACTGTGGGTCTATGCCAGCAGCGGGCCACGTCTGCTGTGACAGCCACACACACACAGCATGGCAAGTGGGAACCAGGCACAGAGACAGAGGCCCAAGGGGCAGCGGGCAGCCTGCGTGACCCAGGGCTAGCCTGAGCCTGCATGACCCAGAGAGGGCAGGGCTCGAGGCCTCCCGCCCTGCCCCAGCCCCAGGTAGCCCTGGTGGCAGTGACGAGGCACACAGGGCAGGGTCCCCCACATCTGCAGCCTCAGACCTGGTCACCCGGAGCACGCCAGGTGCTCGGCAGCCACAGAAGCTGATCGTGAGCCAGTGACAGGGACCATGGGGCTCAGCGGGATGGCTGGGAGGGGCTGGGCCATGGCCAAATTCTCTGGGCACCTGAAGGAGGGAAGGTGCCAGCCCCTCCCAGATCACAGGGGCCTCAGCGGTGGCAAGGGGACAGAAAACCTAGCACATAAGCATGGAGTAGTGAGAAGTGATGACGGCCAGGACAGGGAGCCCCACAGAAAGACGGGTTCCCCACCTAGGGCGCCTCCAACACTGCACCCTCTGTGTCTGCTGACCCCAGGCTGGCCCCAGGCACATCGATGTGCGCGCCCACATCCGCGCAAGTGGAGACAACTAGAGTTGTTGCTTGCTTTCCCCACCCAGGGAGGAAATTCAGACTGGCATAATTCAGCTACCCTCCTGCCACCCCAGCGCGTGGGAGGTGGGAGGCAGATGAATCAGAACCCCAATTCAACCCGCTTGCAGCATGGCGGGGGAGGGGAGGCAGCCCAGAGCGCCAGATGGTTCCAGAAGGTGGTGGGGAAGCCTCTTGGACAGGGCACTGTGGGAAGCCTGGCCTCCATCACGGCCGGCCTGGATCCTGTGGATTAGTGACCCAGCCTGCCGGCGTCTCCAGATCCTTTCGTAGGAAGGAAAATTAATTTCTTCCAGTCATGCAGAAACGAAAATACGTGGAGCTGAATCGGAGAGATTTCCTGGAGCTGGTAACTCAATTACATGGATAACCTGGTGACAGAGAAGAGCTCGGGGACCTCGGGGGCTGGTGGGTGGCCAATTGGGATGTCCTGGCTTGGCACGTGGCGCTCTTTGGTCCCAGAGCCAGGTACCACTCATAGCACCCTTCCTTTCCCCCAGCCACACAGAGATTACAGTGCCTCCTGGGAAAGGTAGATTAGGCCAGAAAATCGGTCACTGTGTGCTGGTCTCTCTCCTGCATCTGCCTCACTCCAGGCAGTGCCTGCCACATCTGCTCCCCCTGCCCCTACTCCTTTTACCTCACGGTTCCCTCTCTGTGCCCGAGAGCAGTCCCAACTGGGAACAGGCCCTTCCCACTTAGTGAGTGGCTGTGTAGACAGGGGCTCAGGATGGACCCACACGGCAGCGCTCCCCATCTGCCTTCCCCCTAAGGCCAACCAAGTTTTCTGACTTCTGCCACCCAGAGGATGGTGTCAGGGGCCAGCGGGACCCCATGTGCTCCATGCCAACCTTCCACCAATGAGCCTGGCAGCTGCACACTGACCTCCAGCCCCTGCCTGGATAGGAAGTGGATGCCCAGCAGCCCTGCCCACCGTGAAGGGTCAGGGAGACAGCGGCGTCCCAGCCTCCAGAAGTTAGTTTCTCAGACCTCTCAGTAACTCACAAAGCCAATGCCAGGGCAGATCACCGCCCCTTTGTCTCTGACCAGCGCCGTCCGGAGCGGCCACCCTGGGAACCTCCCGCCTTTGGGTCTAGAGAGGAAACACACGCCCAGCAGACATAATGGGGCGACATCCTGGCCGCGGGGTCGGAGGAACCAGCCTGACAGTCACTCAGCCGCCTTGCACAAACGCCAGCGGAGACATTCCGTTTCCCAAGGAACCGTTTTCCACCCTAAGCTTGGGAGCGGCTGTGAGCCAGCAGCCTCTGTCCAAGGGTGGGAACACGGTTGAGGGGGAGGCAGGGTCTCCGCACTCGCGAGTCTGCCCAGCACGCACCGAGTCCGGGCTGCGGGTCCACAGCATTCGCTTGAGCTGGGCGCACCAGCCGGGTGCCTTCTGCATCGCAGCCAGCCGCTCGGCTGAATTTCCAGCCATCTGTCCTCCGCGGGCTCCCACCTCCCCCATGTTCCCACAGCCTGGCTACCGGCCTGCCCTACAGATGGACGGTTCCCAGAGGCTGGGGGAGGACGGGGCTGCGCCGGGCACCTCCGCTGTCAGGACCTCGGGGCCGCCCAGGCCCGTCCACCTCCCACCCCACCCGGCTGGCAACTCCAGGGACCAAAATAAGGGGCTGCGCGGGAGGGGTGCGGACCCTTTCCCCAGCCAGGTCACCGCGCGGGCTTCACTGCTAGGGTCGCCTGCGCCTGTCGCCCGCCTGTCACCGGGCTGCAGCGCCTTCTCCACTAAGCCTGTGCACCCCGCGCCCCTGCCAGGCTCTCATCCTAAACTCAACCCCACCCAGGCGGGCCGAGCTGCCTGCGCTCCCGGGGGTGCTCTCGGTCGGACGGGTCTCCGAGCCGCAGCCCCGGCCGCGGGCGCCAACTTTGTAAAGTGCGGGGGTGGGTGCGGCGCGGACTCGGACGACAGCGCGGACCGGCGACAGCGGCGACGCGGCACTTACGATCCGGTCCTGGTCCTCGGGCAGGCGCTCCTTCGCTGCCGTCCGGGCTCGGCCCAGTGCGCGTTCGGGCTGCCGCGCGCCGTCTCCTCTGGCTCCGGCGGGGCGGGGCGCGGGGCGCGGGGCGCGAGGCGGCCGCGGGGCCACGCGGGGGTCGCCGCGCGGGAACAAAGCGCGCACCCGCCGGGCGGTCTGGCCTCGCGGCCGCCGCCGCCGCCGCCGCCTCCGCCCGCGCCCGCGCCACCTGCCTCCCGCCCCGCACCCTGCGCTCGCCCCGCCTCGGGCGCGGAGGGGGCGCCCCGGGATCCCCGCCCCCGAGATTCCCGCCCCGCCCCCGCCCGGCCCCCCGCCCGGCCCTCGCCCGGCCCCCGATCCCCCTACCGGGCCGACTCGGCCCCGCCCCCCGCGGACTCGGCTCGGCCTGGGGCGCGGAGCGCTCGGGAAAGGGCGCGGGGCGAGGGGTGCGGCGTCCTCTCCCCGCCGCCCGCAGGCCGCCCGCAGGCCGCCCGGAGCACACGCGGGCTGACCGCGCCACCGCGCGCACCCACCTCGCAGAGTCGCGGCCGTGGGCCTCGCGGCTCGGAGCGCGGCGTCCGCGCCCGGCGAGCGGGGATCTTGCGCGCCTCCTCCGGCCGCCGCCCTCCCCGCGCCCGCCCTCCCCGCGCGGGGCCGCCGGGGCCCGGGGCCACCTCCGCGCGCTGCCGGCAGGGGGCGCGCGCTCCCCGCCGCGCTCTCGGGTCGCGGCCCGCGGCGCAGGACCATCCTCTGGGAGCGCGCAGGCTCCCGGCGCCCAGCAGCCGCGGGCCGGCGGCCGCATCTGCTTTGCATTCGTTTGCATATCGTTCGTGTTGGTGCCAACCTGCAGAAAGGCACCGAGCCGCCGCCCCCCCCCCCCGGCGCGCCCCACTTTCTCCTCTTCCACCTCCCTGCCGCGCTGTCTCTGCCCGAAGCGCGCCCAGTACCTCGCGCCTTTCCCTTCCTTTCCCACCCGGTTCGCACACACTTTGTTTCTTGGAAACAGCAGGATCCCAGGGTCATCGTCCTAGGAGACAGAAGGGCCAGTACTTGAGAGCGCAGAGTCGATATGCATCTCATTTGGCATAAATATGCATGTGAAGACCCAAGGTCTGCAATTTCTCCAATTGCCAGTATGATATTCAGCAATGGGCCAGAACAGGCCTGTCTACCAGGTTCCTGGCAGCCCTGTCCCCAGACCCAATACAGCCTAGGCTGCTGAGGACAGGCACAGAAACTTCCTGGGGTACCCTTAGCCTCTGGTTTCTTCCTCCAGGCGTGGTTCCCGAGGCTGGCAGACTGTGGGATTGTGACATGAACGTCTGGCACTTATGCTTCTGGGTTCAGACTGTGAAGGTGGTACTAGCTCACGAAGTTGCAACCAGTCCTTGGAAAGGTGGGGGTCCAAAGCAGGCTGTGGACCTCGAGTGTTGGGAGTGCGGCTTGGGCCACAGGCTTCCCGCACCACACAGCTCTCAGCACCCACTCTCCTGCTTCCCTCACCCCCAGTCCCAGGGCTCTGGGCACCTTGATTCTCCAGGCCCCCGGGAGAGGAAGACACACCACCAGTTAGGATCTCATGACGCCCTGGTCTTCAGAGATGTTACAGTGCAGAGTGGGCGGAGGGGACAGCTCTGCAGCCAGCACACAGCCCTGAGGTCAGTTCTGGGGAGTCAAGGAGGGACAGCACTGGAGGGGCAGAAACTGGGCCAGCGCCGGCCACTGGGTCCATCATCCAGTCTTGGTTCTTGGGACCTTCTTTGTTGAGTGACCAGTGTAGTCCCCCGGCCCATGCAGGGTGCTCACAGCCACTGGAGATGGACACGACCGATGACATGGCCCAGAGACCAGGCTGTGGGCCCGGTGTCAGTGCCTGAGATGGGGAGGAGGCACTGTGGAGCAGGCTGCAGTCTGTGCCGATGTGTCTGCCATGTCACCGTTTGTGGTGTGGGCCCTGACAGCAGCAGCACCGCGGGACTCCATGTCTGCCTCCCCCACAGCAAACATAACTGGGCCCTCATGTTACAGGCAGAGGCCGAGGGTCTCCACAGTCTGGCCTCCCTGTCACTCCCCTGTGGAGCAGACTCTCCGACTGAAAGTGGCCGGGTCACACCTCCTGATCACTGCTAGGTGACACTAGTGAGAGGAATGCAATCTGCCTGGAAGGTGGGGCCTGGTCATGGGCAGCGCAGCGCCGAGGCAGAGGTGGCATGGAGATTCTGGGAGACAAGGGGTCGGCAATCTGGGCCTGGAGGCTTTTGATGAGCCAGATGTCCACAGGGGCAGGAGCTCAGTTCACTCAAGAGGGATGGAGGCCTCCCCTGGAGAAGCCAGCTTGCCACTGTGTTCCAGTCCCCTCCATGAGCCGGAGTAGATAGGCCCGCCTAGGGCACAAGGCCACATTGACCTGCAGCCGGGCTCTTTGGGGCCACTCTGCCATCCTCAGGAAAGCAGCCTGACCTTTCCCCAGAGAGCAGCACCCACACCGCGGCCCCTGCAGCTCCCAGCTCGGGGTTTTGATGCAGACAGAGTTGACAGTAAACGACTTACCATGGGGAGCCACTGGTCCCCCACATCCTCTGTCAGCCCTCTCTACCTGATGAGGACACTGGGCCTGGGGAACTCGGGCACTCGTGTGTCCTGGCCTTGATGCAGCAGGCGTCTCACTAGGCGCCACCCGGTGCTGGCCTTCGGCAAAGGTTCTGAGTGGCTGTGAGTGCCCTCAGACATTTCTGTCTACAGATCAACAGAAGTTAAAATAGCTGCCAAGAGCATAAAACCTGTTATGCCAGAAATATAAATAAAAGGGTGGTTAATGGATTCTACATACCATAAGAGCTATGATAACCACCATTATCCATTTTAAAAATATAAGAATGAATCACCCTTAAACATCAGTCCCTCTTCCAAAGAAACGAGATTTTAAATGTGACACCAAAAGCAAGATCTATGCAAGAGAAGTTTGATAAGTTGGGTTTCGTTCAAATTTGAAACTCTGCAGGAGACACTATTACAAAATCCAAAAGACCAGCCACGGACTGAGCGAGGGTACTTGAGAAACAGTGTCTGGTAAAGGACCGTTACCCAAGATGTACAAAGAAGCCTGAGTACTAAGCAAGAAGAAACAACCCCCAAAATAGGGGACAGATCTGGACAGACGCCCCTTGAAGAAGACATACGGACAGCAGATAAGTGTATGAAATGTGCTCAACTTCATATAGCACCAGGCGATGCGACTTAGAAAAACAGAGACAGCACCGCACCAGTTAGAGCGACGCAACCCAGAGGACGAGCAGCAGGAAGTCACTCGGCAGAGGTGGGATGCGGAATCATCCTTTGGAAGGAAGTTTGGGAGTTTGTTATCTGCCAAGCATACCTCGCGCCACGATCCTGCACCCCCGTGCCTTAGTGTTATGCAAGTGAGTTAAAAACAGGTCCACACAAAAGCCTGACACAAATGCTTATAGAAGCTTCACTGGTAAATGGGCAAAGTGGGAGGCAAGGGGGCCATCCTTCAACAGGCGATTTAGCAATCTACGGGGCCTCAGACAAGGAGTGTTATTTATCCACAGAAAGGAATGAGCGACGAGTCGAGAACAAACTGGAAAGAAATGTAAATGCACATGGCTAAGAAGCCTGCCTGAAAAGGCCGAGCTGTAGGATTCCACCTACTTCCCAGCTGCGGGAGGCAGGAAAAGGCCAGTAGAGATCTGTGGGTGCTTTGGGTTCACGGCAGGAAGGGTGAGGGGATCATTAGGGTGGTGAGATGACACTGTAAGATACAGTGATTGTAGATGTGTGTCATTACACAGCCATCCGAACCCACAGAATGCAGACCCAAAACTGAAGCCCAGCAAGGTATGGGGGCACATCCCTCTAATCCCAGCACTGTAGGAGGCTGAGGCAGGAGGATCACAAGTTCAAGCCCAGCCTGGGCAACTTAGTAACTTGGTGAGCTGTCTCAAAATAAAAAAAATAAATAAAATGAAGCCCAATGTGAACTGTGGGCTCAGTTAATAACAGGGTGTCTGCATCGGCTCATCAGTTGTGACACAACCCCACACAGGCGTAAAGGCACTGCTAGGCAGTGGGGGACAAGAGGTCAGAGTCGATGGGGCTCTATGTTCAGCTCAGTTTTCCTGCAAACCCCAAACTGCTCTAAAATCTAAATCTGTAAGTGAAAAAAGCCCAACAGACAAAACCATGGATACCAACGACATTTTAAACATCTCACACGTATAGCACCCGGTCTGAGTGGTCGAAAAGCCCTGGCAATCGACTTCCCACTGCGTGTGTCACAGCTCCTCTTCCTTGCTTCCTGAGAATTCTTCTCCACCCCACAGAACTTGCACGTTTTCATGTCTGAAAGCCTTTAGGCTCCTCTAGCATGCAAACGATGTAAATAAATCAGAATGTTGAAGATTAAACATTTTCCTGAATTAAAATGTATCTTCTGGATTGGATCGTCACTCTATTATCAGTGGTAGAAAGTGATAAAAACCAAGGTGAATTCCCTGTACATTTTGAGAATTTTTAAGCAGGAAAGTAGGTTTCAATCAGAAATGTATCTGCCAACAAGAAGGATGGGCACTTTTTTTCAGTAGTTTGTGATTTTGTGCATGAATAGTACTTATTGCAGAAAAAGAGTCTGACATTAACACCATTCCTTCTGTTTTTCAGCATGAAATCATCCGGACTCCAAATGGCATAGCAAGCAGGTTGAAAAGGGGCTGGACCCCAGGGATATGGCATGGTCACCCTGAACCATGAGGAGACTGGCCATAAGAATTATCTCTAGTGTTCATCAGAGGACAAAGCAATTCTGTTGTCCTTTGGTTTTGCCACACACAAAGACTGGAATCCTCCAGAGCTTTGGAAAAGATCCATATTCTGTGGAGGTGGGCACTAGGCCAGTCGTCTTGGACACTGTACTCTTTCCCGGACTATCGGACTTGCAAAGGAAAGGCCACCCTTCCCTGTTGGGGACTGGATTCCCTGGATCTCAGTCGCCTACAAGCTTCACCAGAAGGAAGGGAAAGGGACCTAAGGAGAGAGGCTCCCCAACCCCTGGACCATATCCCCCATTAAGACTGGCCTAGCCCAGATCCAAGATGGCCCTGCTCGTAGAAGGGGAGGACCAACTAGAGCCCCAGCTGGACACCAGGGAAGGCCAAGCAGGAGAGCTGTCCCCTGGCATCAGGACTGCAGTGTAAGGTTGTACAGGGAGTATACTGCACCAGAGGCCCTGCAGAGAAGGCTGTGTGACTGCTCCAGGGGCAGGCTAACTCCCTGCACCAAGGTGGCTCTACTGGTCACCAGTGGAAACACTGCCAGCCTTGTATGAAGTAGCTTTCCAGGGTTCTTTGTGGGGACCTCATTCTGCTCCTGGGTAGACCCTCCTGCTTCAGGTCTCTTGGGTCTCTGAGCTTGGACCCTGCTTGCTCCATTCAGGCACAAGGGATTGGCTCAGGTGTGGGCATGTCATCCAACTCCAGCCAATGAGGTAAAGAGGTGTGGCATGAAAATCCAGCTCCAGCCAATGAAGCTGAGGGGCGGGGCATGGGATCTACCTCCTGCTGATGAGACTGGGAGGCGGGGCTTCGCACCTCCTTGACCTCCAGAGGTTCACAGGAGGGACTGTGCTTCTGGGTAGGCTGTCTGCAGTGACAAGGGAATTGTTGCCCTGCAGGTGCCTCTGTGAGGCCGATGCTGACATGGGGACAGGGGAGCTGGACAGAAAGGACTGCAGTCCCCAAAAGCATTGTCCAGTTGCTGAGTTAACCACCCTGGTTCCCTCCCGGACTGGCCCCTAGGCGGTCTGGGGAATCTGGGAGTCCTGGGCTTTGCCTCTGGAATTCCCAACCATTCAGTTTCTGGGTCATTTGCTTTTACTGCCGTCAAGTCTTTGGGTCGTGAATAAAGAACTGGAATCAGGGTCACTGGAGGGAACAGTGTGGAGTCAGGGTCTCCCAGCAAAGGGTTAATGCTTGCGCATGCGAAGCTGGTGTGAGCCTCAGCTGAGGGAGGACAGACAGCAGCCCACCATATGCAGGCCCTGGACATGGCACTTGGGGAAGCAGCTGGTTGCCACCTGCCACCTGGGCAGGATGGTAGGTGCTTTCCATATGAACCTTGTTCAAGCCCAGGACAGCCACTTCTGCGGAGGAGGTAAGTAAGTGTCCCTGCCATCCCCAGGAGCTGCAGCCTGCAGTGGCCATGCCAGGAAGGTGAGATGCTCTGGCCCTCGCCCAAGCCTCGCCCAAGCCTCGCCCAAGCCCACCCTCAGCAGGAATTCTGGCTGAGCCTGGGCCCCACTCCCTCCTAGCCAACCCGCACAGTGGGCGACTGACTGTCACAAGGCAGGAGTCCTCACACCACAAGACAGCTCCCATCCCCTCCAGGTCATAGGTGGTGGAGCAAGAGCTGCCAGGGGAGAAGGCAGCGGTGGGGAGGACAGGAAGACCCGGGAGTGGCAGCAGTAGGTGCTGACGATGACGACGACGCCTGTCACCCCACCCCGCCCAGCTCCGGCTCTCTCCGCCCAGCCCTCTGGCACTTGGAGAGGGAAGGCTTCACACGTCTTACATCCGTGGCTGCTCTTGGCCACCACTTCCAGCCTCGCCGGCCCCTGAGCCCTGAGCTAAAGCCATCAGATTTTGTCTGTCACCCACGCTGGACGCAGTGCTGGCCACGGAATGGCGAACCGGCAGCTCCTGCGGCTCTGTGGATACCCTCGTGCAGATTTCTTTGTAAGACACTGACATGACCAGAGCCTGGAGATCAGTTCCTCGGTGTGCACACAAGTATCTGCCCCTGAGCTGTCTGTCACAGTTTGCGGCGCTGTGCCGACAGTGGGAAGTCAGAGGCAGCACGAACATCCTCCCAGAAGTGGTTTCTGGGTGCACCGCAGCACCTTTCACAGGCAAACGTACTGGTGAAGGGCACAGAAGTCTGTGCACGCTCTGTTGCCAAAGGAAGAGGAGCAGACACGGGCAACAGATTGAGTGCTGATGGCCAGCTGAGGTTAGGGGACCCCACTGGGCCGTGAGTCCCCTGTCCCCCACTTTTTGCTTCTCTTACTTTCTACCTTCCCCCAACAGGAGTGTGGTTTCTGCAGTGTGGCCGCTTCCTAGGTGCCCCACGGCTGTTCACTGTGGCTGGGGGGAAGTGGCATTGATGTGGGACCATGGGAGCCATGGGCTTGAGCACTTGTTCCACTTCAGCTCAGGACCAGTGAAATGTCCTGAGGCTGGGCAGTCAGTGTGCGTGGTGAGGGGCATGGATGGTTGCAGTCCCCGTCCCTGGAGGAACAGGAACTTCCTGTGGCCTGTGTCAGGGCTGCATCCCATGTCAGACCTGTGCTGTCAGCTTTGTGTTGCTGTGGCCAGATCCTTGAGAACAACTTCAAGGAGGAGGGTTTACTCTGGCTCAGGGTTACTGAGGGTTCAGTTCACAGTCTGCTGGCTCCATGGCTTCTGGCTTGTGGCTCAGAAGAGCATCGTGGTGGAGGGCATGGTGGAGGAAATCTGCTCACGTCATGGCACCCAGGAAACAGGAGGAAGGGACTGGGTCCCCAAGGTTGCATCCTGTGCCCCTCTCTCTTCACCCAGGCTCCACCTCTTAGGTTTCTGTCACCTCCAATGATGCTATCAAATTATTCTGTCATTAGAGCCCTCAAGATCTAGGCATCTCCCCAGAAAAAATCCCAGCTCCTTAGCTGCCTCCCGAGGCTCCTACTCCAGGCTCTGCCTTGCAGTCACTCCACCCAAAATATCCAGCCAACAAACGCTTACACGCAGGCACCCACCCTGCACCATTCACGTGGAGGCACTTCCCTGCCTCAGGCTATGACAACCACCATAGCCCTCAGCTTGCTGCCCTGTGGTACACGGGGGTCAGAATGCCAGAGCCCCATATCAGGGTGCTGTTGAGATGGCGTGGGTAACAGGCAGATGAGTGAATGACTGCTGTGTCCATAGGAAGTCTCTGCCATTCCCCACAATGGGTCACTCAGCATGAAGGGACCCTGGGCTCTTAGCTGCCCTGCTGCCCTTCCCAGTGGGGAAACTGAGCCTCCAAGGGGGGCCCTGGCTGTGCCTCAGCTGCTGCCCATCCCTACATCCTGAAGATGTGTCATGGGAGGCCTGGGTGTGTGTGGCAGGGTGGCCAGGGCCTCTGCAGGCTCTTCATGCCCAGAGACTTGGCACTGCCAGTTGGCTTTTGCTGTCCCAGATGTGGGTAGGTCTCTGGGACTGGATGCTTGGCAGGAGGCAACACACCCTCTACCTGACTTGTGTGGACTCCCAGAAGAGACCAGAAACAGCTCCGGAACTGCAGGCTCACTTTGTGTGGGGGACTGACCAGGGCTGGGTATGGTGTACAGTGGACTTCGGGACAGGGCCCTCACCAAGGTGAGACTGCTCTGTTCCTGGGCTGCCTCTCGCCAACAGTTGGCAGCATCTTTCATTGCTGTCCAGGGCCCAGGCCTGTAACATCTTTTTTTTGTTGAGTTGGGGAGGGTGCTGGGGATTGAGGGTCCCCACCCCCAGGACCATAACTTCTGCCTATTGAAGTCATAATTTACTCCTGGGAAAATGATTAGGGCTTGTTTTGATGACAATGTCCCTCAAATCTTAATCACACAGTTTCTGGGTTCCCGGGGGTCAGCTCCCCTCCTTTGCAGGTCCTGCCGGCTTCCGCCTGCCTCTGGACTGCTTCGAGGGGTTCTGCTCTATCCCTACCTCAGTTTCCTCCCCTCATTGTGTGGGGAGCCCAAGGGATGGAGTGGAGCCCTGCTCTGGAGATAGAGCCCAGAGCACCATCCTGCCCAGAACTGGGGTGCCTGGCCTTCTGGGGGTGCGGGAGGAGGCCCTGACACTAGGGGTCATGGTGTGGGGCTGCTGTGGTACCTGCTCATGTTTCACGAAGGGCAGAGCAGAAACAATGGGGGAAGAGGGAGCCACTGACCCTCAAGACCTTGGGAAGCAGCTCCCACCTCCCAACGACCTTCCAGCCTGGCAAGGTGCTGGTCACGTTCCCAGAGGCCTCTTGCCCTGCGCCACTCACAGAGGGCCGCCAGGACCTCGGCCCCTGCTCTGACCCTGATACTCATCTGCCACAGTGGTGCCCCCTGGCCCTCTCTGGGGTCTCGGGGCCCTGCCCTGTTGCAGACCCCAGATGTCACTGCTGCCCCAGCAGTTGCTCCATTGCCAGTACACTATCCTAATCAGTTCTACGGGGGTCCCAGGCACAGTCCTCACTTCCGGGCAGAGGACACCAGGGCTGAGTTGTGTGACCCCATGCAGGGTGGCAGGGTTGGGGCCTTTTCCTGACCTGTGTGGCTCACCAGGCCAGAGCAGTGGGCTGGTAGTGGGTGGTGGGGAACCTTGAGACACAGACTGGCTTCTGTGCCAGGTCCACAGCAGCAGACATAGAGACAGAAAGTGTGCGTGGTGGCCAGGGGCAACCACTCACTGCACAGGGCTTCCTTGGGGGCGATGCGGACTGTGTGAAACACCCTCTGAGTGGTCTCAGGTGACCTGCAGGTCGCAGCTCAGAGGTGGGGCAGACCCCATGTGGCCTCAGGAAACCTACAATAGCTCTGGGTACCGGAACTCTAGGGAGAAGCTGAGGACAGCACAGCCCAGGGATCTGGGGGGAAGGAACTCTGTCCTCATGACATTTAGGCCCCAGCACGTGTTGGCAGAATGAAGTGGGTGGGGTGGGGGCAACCAGGACTGTCTCCCTTAGTTAGGGACAAGTCATTCCAGTATCTTTCATCCACAGGTGCTAGGTGGACAGTTGCATGGGGAGCTGTGACCACGGATAGCTGTGAAGAGGGCCAAACACTGTTAATCTGGCTGGGTGTGGTGGTGCGTGCCTGTCATTCCAGCACTCTGGGAAGCTGAGGCAGGAGGATCAGAAAGTTCAAGCCCAGCCTGGGCAATTTAGTGAGATGTTATCTCAAAAAAAAAAAAAAAACCAACAAACAAAAAAACCTGCAAAGGGTTGGGGGTGTTGCTCAGTGTGCAGGCCCTAGGTTTAATCCTCAGTACTGAAAAAACAAAAAACAAAAGAAAAAACCCAACACTGTCAGTGGAACACTGGAACTGTATTTGGGATAAACAGAAGTCCACAGAGCGGGCCTTTATGCGAGCCTCAAGCTTCCTCATAAAAACAGGCACATCTTAGTCTTCCACCCCTTTTCTCTTCCTCTTTTTTCCTGCCTGGAACACAGATGCCTGGAGGTGGGGCAGCCACTTTGCAGCCAGAAAGCCTCAAGCAGGAGAGGGGCGGAATGTGTGCAGACACTTGGTCCGCTGGCCTCAGTGCGGCTTCAGTGCTGCCCCCGCAGGGCTGTCTCCGGGTTTGTTAGGTGGAGTTTGCTGCCTTCTGTCTGCCCGCCTGAGTTTTCTGTTTGCAGCTGAATGTGATCCTGTTGGAATCTGGATTCAAATCCTTCCTGGATAAAGTTGCCGACTCAGAAACATAGGAGGCTTAGTACAATTTGGATTTCAGATAAGCAATGAATAATTTTAGTATAAGTATGTCCCAGGCAACATTGGGAAGAAACATATGTGAAAAATATCTGTTTTTCTGGAATTTGACTTGGATGTAGTGGTATCCATGCATGAGGTAACAGAGCCAGCACGGAGTGGTGACCGATCTGAGATCTCCCGTGAGCAGGGCATTATGGTGTGGTCGTCTTCTGTGGCTCCCTTGCTTCAATCCTGACCTGGTTGGTATGCCTACCCCTTCCTCCTCCTCTTCTTCTTCTCTTCTCTTCTCCTCTGCTCCCCTTCCCTCCACTCTCTTTCTCTCCCCTCCCTTCTTCTCTCTTCTTCCCTCTCACTTTCTCTCTCTCTTTCTTTGCAGTACTGGGGGTTAAACCCAGGGCCTTTGCCCTGAGCTACCTTCTGATTTTGATAGAGTCTCACTAAATTGCTAAATTACTCAGGCTGGGCTTGAATTTTCTAATCCTCCTGCCTCTGCCTCCAGAGTGCTGGGATTACAGGTAGGTACCACAAGGACAGAGCCACGGAGGGCACCCACAGACACAAGCCCTGCAGGGAGAAGGTGATGGCACCTGCCCTCCGCCATGACATTTGATTTAAATGCTTTTCCTGTGATACTTTTGTAGAAGTCTCAGTCCAGGCACCTTTTGTAGAGGCACCAGGAGGGGAGCAGTCCCACCTCACTGTGAGATGCACTGAGCTGTCCTTGAAGGCAAGTGCCACCTCCGTACCTGGCTGTGTTCTCAGAGGCCCAGGGACACCCTTGCTCTGCAGAGAGCCACGGCTCTGGAGAGGGTGTAGATGACTGCACCTGGGCAGCTGGCAGGGCCTGATCACCTCCAGAAGAGACCCTGGCTCCTGCAGCGTTCCTGGCAACTCCTCTACCCTCATCCGGGGCCTCTACTCCCCAGGCTGGGCACAGCCACACACGACCTTGCCCTGCACAACTCTCTGGCCCACGTGACTTCCTGGGGTACTCAGCAGGGAGCCCGGTACCCATGCTGTGTCCCCACAACTTCCACTGGCAGGGGTGCAGGGGGCGGAGGGGGTGGGCATGGGGCAGCAGCTGGGGGCTGTGAACAGAGAAACCACCGCGGGCAGCAGGATACTGCAGGCAGGATACCAAGGGGAGGATGCCATGGGGCTCCCTGGCAAATCTGGAGGCTGAGAGGAAGTGGGCACAGGTGGCCCTTGAGATAACACCAGCAGAGGGTGCGGCAGCAGCCTGGAGGGAGGCCAGGCTGAGTCCCCACCCTGTGGCTCTGGGTTGGTGGGGTCTGGCGAGGGCTCACCTTCTGCCAGGCTTTTTACGGGGTCCCCCAGAAAGCCGGATCCCATGACTGTTGCTCCCTGGTCCCTGTCCTCCCCCATGACCTTGGCTGCACTTCCTTTTGCCATGGTCTTCTTTTTCCTGGATTTTCATGAAGACAAGGCCGCACAGTCTGTGGGTGGTTCTTGTGCCCAGTCCAGTGTCTGGGCACATCTGTGCTGTGGCATTGGCAGTCAGGGCCCCTTGAGGCAGTGCCTGCTGCCAGCTGCATGGCTCAGACTCTCACAGCTGCTGGTCCCTGAGTGCCTCTGGTGCACTCCGTCCACGAAGTGGCAGGGCAGACCCCAAGGCCCAAAACTGTGTCTGCATACCCCGCCTCCTCAAAGACGCAGAGTGGCTGCGGGCTCGCGCACAAGGAGGAGGAGAAGGGCAGGAGCACTGGAGGCCGAGCCCAGCCTGGCCTCCTCATTACTCAGAGCCTCTGTCCCCTCTGTGACACGGGACCCTTCCAGGTGGAGGGCATGGCTGCTGTGTGTGCACTGAAGGAAGGGGGTTCTGTGTTGTGTTGAAGCCATGGAGAGAATGTTCTGGGCCCCACCCCTATGCCCTTGGGGTCCTGGGAATGATAGCACAAGGGAATCCATAGTGGGACCTCAGCTTCCAGATCATCCATCCACCATGCATCCATCCATTTCTATCTTTCCACCACCCATCCATCCACATCCACAGTCCATCCATCCACTGTCCATCCATCCTTCCACCTTCCATCATGTACCCACCATCCATCCATCCATCCATCCGTCCACCATCCAACTATCCATCCATCTACCATCCATCCATCCATCCATCATCCATCTACCATCCATCATCCATCTATCATCCATCATCTATCCATCCACCATCCATCCGCCATCCATCTACCATCCATCCATCCATCATCCATCTACCATCCATCCACCATACGTCATCCATCTAGCATCTATCCATCCATCCACCATACATCCACCATACACCATCTATCTACCATCCATCCACCATACATTATCCATCTACCATCCACCATACGTCATCCATCTACCATCCATCCATCCATCCATCATCCATCTACCATCCATCCACCATACATCTATCCACTATCCATCCATCCATTTATCCATCTCATCTGTCCATCCACCCACCACCCATCCATCCACTATCCATCCATCATCCATCTATCCACCATCCATCCACCATCTATCTACCATCCATCCATCCATCCACCACTTATCCAACCACCACTCATCCATTCATCATCCATCCAGCATCCATCTATCCATCCATTTCTATCCTTCCACCACCCATCCATCTACATCCACAGTTCATCCATCCACTGTCCATGCATCTTTCCACCTTCCATCATGCGTCCATCATCCACCCACCATCTACCCACCATCCACCCACCATCCACCCATCATCCATCCATCATCCATCCATCATCCATCCACCCACCATCCACCCACAATCCATCCATCCATTTATATCAGATGGGAATTCCAGATGACACAATGGGGCACTGACCAGCAGACTTATTTGAGTTGATAGCTGACACATATTATCTGGGTGGGATGGTTCCGGGAGAGAGTGGACTTCCCCAGGGGCCCCAGAGGCCTGAGCTCAGTGGACTGGAGGATTCTAGGACTTTCCACCACCTGAGTCACACTGTGGCCCAGGGACAGACTCCACAGGGTCATCCTGTGCTGGGCTTGGGGCTGGGGACAGGTGGAGGCCTTGGCATGCTCAACACAGCTGCCTTCCCCTGGAGACCACGAGCCACACTGAGGTAGGGACTGGGGATGGACTGGGCCCCTTTGTGTCATGTGGTGGAACCAGCAGAGATGCCTAGCATCCCTCTTTCATGTGCAGGTTCCACTTCAGGAGCAGGTAGCACTTGTGCTGTTGCTGGACATGTGGACTGCTCAAAGGCCTTCCTATGGTTAGGGGGAGGAGACGCCCTATGACCTCACACTCTGCCCAGCCTCAGCTCCTGGGGCCATATGGACAAAGGTCATAGTCTATGTCCTGTACCTGTGTCTCAGGGCGAACCTTGCCTTCCCCCAAGGGGCAGCAGCCACAGCACTTCCTCCTCCAAGGCCAGATGTGCGCTCTTGTCCAGTGCTTTGGAAAAAGCCATGTGGGCCCAAGAGGAAAGAGAAGGGCTGGTGATGGAGCATTGTTTCTGCCAAGAGAATTGATGAGCTCAGAGCTGAACACACAGTGCCTGCACCAGTGTGCCTGCCCCAGGATCTACAAGGCTCCACCTGGACCAGTGTAGAGCCATGGAATTCATGGAATAGGAAGTCTTTTATGTAACAATTTAAAACTGAGTAACAGCCAGACGTGCTGGCACACACCTGTAATTCTAGCACTCAGGAGGCCGAGGCAGGGGGATTGCTATGAGTTTGACGCCATCCTGGCTACATTGTGAGTTCGAGGCCTCACTATAGAGAGACCCTGTCCTCAAAACCCTCCAAACAAACAAACAGACAACAAAACAAAACAAAAAACCCTAAGTAACAAAGTGTCATCCCTGTCTTACAGATGGGGTGGGGCAGCTGGACGGGTCTGACCCCTGGGCATCTGAGCTCCCAGCCTTCCCTGACAACCCACGGGTGCCACTCCAGAGTGAGGACCCCGGATCCAGGATGGCTTGTCAGGAAGCTGAGGCAGGAAGGATCAAGCTCTGACCCAGGATGCGACCTGTGGCCTCGACCGGCACCACTGAGCTCCTGCCTTAAAGATCAACTTCAGGGATGAAGGGCCGAGATGGGGTGCTGGGCACTCAGAAACATTCTCTCCTGCCCCAGAGCAGCACGTCAATGGGAGCCTGGCCGCGTGTGGGCTGTCACCCAGCCTAAGAGGAAGCAGGCGCCCTCGGCCTTTGGATTCTGCTCTGTTGAGTCTGCTGTACCCGAAAAGCGACCGTTTTCACTCATGTTCAACGCAGAAGTGAAGGCATTTATGTTCTTGCTTCCTGTTCAGCCTTCTGAGCCTAGTGGCCCCAGCCTCACTGGGGCAGGCCCAGGGTGGACCGCAGGTGCTGCAGGGCCGGTCTGCTAGGTGGGGACGTGGGGGCAGCTGCAGTCAGCACCCAGCTGCCTGGGGTTGGGGACACCTGGCCCTTTCGGTTTCTGACAGGAAACTGCCTCTGTAGGCCCCATGATGGCACTGCTGTGTGGTCTGCTAGGTGCAGCCCCTCTGGATGTCCCCGAGGGCACGGCACCTTCACTAGGGCCGCAGCATGCCCCCTGGCTCAGGGGCCTGGGAATGGAGAGACCCCTGGGGTGTGAGCGGCAGGTGGGTGGGGCAGGATCTACCGGTGTTTTCTGCCTCCTGACGCCAGTTCTGGACTTTAAGGCCCCAGTCCTCAGCCTGGAGGTGTTGGAGGAGCTCTACCGGTCGGCTGTCTGTCCAGGACTGGGGGGCAAGGTCCAGGAAACCAGCCTGCAGGATCCCTGGGTGGGGAGGACACAGAGGCGTCTGCCATTGCCAAGGTTGTGGATGAAGACAGCAGTGCCATGCAGGAGGCAGAGCCCAGACCCAAGTGCTGTGTGATCACGCTGAGGCGCAGGCTGTCTGGGCCCAGGGGTCTGCCCCAGCAAGTGTGTGGAAACTTAGACTCCTTGCTGCCAACAGAGGACCCAGAGTGAGAAGCCCTTGGTGGCGCCAGCCCAGGAGCCCTGTGGCGGGGACACTGCATGCCCCTGGCGGCTTGCAGGGGACTGGGGCCAAGGCTGGTGGGCCCGGCACCTTGCCTGCTCTGCCAGCCCACAGGCCCGGGGCTTTCCACACACTCAGAACACACCCAGCTGGGAGCAAGGAGGAAGCACCAAGCCCACAGGCGGGGTGGATTCCCAGTTCCTTCTCACGGCCACCAGGTACATCTGGGGCGGGGGCTCTCTCTCACCATCTGGAGCACAGACCTGCCACGGTGCCCCCATATAACCAGACCCTCCTCCTCCTCAACCTCAGCCCAGGCACAGGCCATGTCGCTCAGCGCACGGGGCTTCCAGGGGCGGCGACTTGCCTGAGCCCCCCTGAGAGACCAGCTTTCTGCCTGCAGCCGGCAGTTGCCCCGTCTATGCTGTGCCCCACATGGGGCTCCTGCCCCTGCCCCGGGAAGGGACCCGGCCCCATCCAGGAAAGCTCAGTGGCACAGAGTGGGTGGGCAAAGCCTGTGGAGGCGGCCCCCTGTGAGAGGGCCAGGCAGCAGCCTCCTCCATGTGGAGGAGCTGCACCAGCACAAGGCTTGCTGTTGGTGTCAGCTGGGCGTCAGGACATGTGTGATCCAGGTGTCAGCTCTGGGCAGTCAGGTGGCTCTGTAAGGGGCTTCCTCGCAGCATGGCACAGCTAGGTGCAGGCTGCTGGGCTTGGCTTCCTTGGCGAGGTGGGGGTTGGGGCTCCCTCCCTTGAGACTCAGCCTGGGCTCCTCCCTGCAGGCACTGGCCTCTCTGATGTGTCCTTCTCTGAACAGGCAGTGGCACTTTCGAGGGTTGCAGGAAGATGCCAGCCTAGGATGGGCTCTGGGGCCTGTGATGGTGTCACCTGCCTGTACTCCAGGGCCTGGCCTCAGCTCCGGGGAATATTGAGGACCGAGGGGGTTCAGCAGATGATTTGAGGCCCTGGCAGGCATCCCCTTGGGAAGGCCTGAGCAGACACTGGAACAGGGGTCTGTGGCAAGGGCAGCACTGCAAAGGCCCTGGGGTGCCCATGGAGTGACTGGGGCTGCACAGGAAAAGGGCCAAGTGGCAGGAGGAAGACAAGGAGGGGACAGCACGTGGACCCTGAGGATCCAGGCTCTGCTCCACCCCAGACCTGCTCCTGGGAGAGCCCCCGCTGAGGCCTCCATCCTGGAGAGGAGGTTGGGTGTTCGGTGCCTTTGTGATGAGATTTTATCTCCTCCCTCCACCTCTGCTGCCTTGTGGAGAGGATGGCTCCGAGCACTGGACTGGGAGCCTGGCGCTGGAGCTTTGCTTCCTGCCTGTGTGCTTGCACCAAGTGTGCTCACCGGAAGTGAAAGTGCAGAGGCCTGAGCCCAGCCTGGGCCACGCGATGTGGTGGAGAGAAGTGAAAGTCACCCCGGCCTGGACACCTGCTGGTCTCCTCGCACCCTGAGAGCCGCTTCCTCCAGAAAGATGGTGCCTGCTCTGGCCTTTGTCTTGCCTGTGCTCCGCCTGCCACCCCAGCAGGAGGAGGGTATGGTCCAGGGGGATGGCACCAAAATCTGCAGATAAATGCTCATCTCTCTCCTAGAAAGGGACACGGCTCTCTGAGGAACCCACGTGCACCCTCCATGGCTCTAAAACGCCCATAGATGCCGTCCAGCTCCTCACACCATATTGACGCTGCATGAATAGCTGTGACATGCAGATGCCCAAGCAAGATGACAGAAACCAATCTGGCATGTTCAGTACAGACGCCATGGCTTTCCCAGTATTTTCTATCCAAGGCAACCGAACCCATAGATGAGGAGCCACGGATAGAGCGGAGATGGAGTGACTGCAGTTCCTGTGAAGCCTCAGAAACTAACCTGGCAGAGGAGAGATTGCAAAAAGCAGCCTGAAGGAGGAGGAGATGGAGGAGGAGATGGAAGAGAAGGAGGAGGAGGAGATAGAAGAGGAGATAGAGGAGGGGATGGAGAAGAAGGAGATGGAGGAAGAGAGATATAGGAGGAGGAGATAGAAGAGGAGATGGAGGAGGAGGAGATAAGGGAGAAGGAGGGAGAGGAAGAAGCGATGGAAGAGATGGCCATGCTTAAGGAGAGACTTACTGCCTGCACCCCAATTTCCTCTCTAAAGCAACACCAGCAGGCCTGACTCAGTTTTTCCCTCATGCCTCCTCTGCATCAGGCCAAGCTCTCCTGAGTCACTTCCAGGTATACGTTCCTGGCACTCCACCCTGCTCCTGGGTAGGCAGGCTACCATCTGCTTCAGCCTCTTTGGCTGGTGGCACCCACAGTTCCTGCTATACACAGTGGATGCCTAATAAATGTGAGCCACAGAGCTTCTCTAGAGCCCACTGCACTCCAGCTTAGCGATCGACCACATCCCTGATGGTCCAGTGCTGGGCCCACCCTGCACCGCAGGACCCCTCGAGGGGGTTTGACCTTGCAGCACCACCCCCAGCCTGGACACATGGTGGCCATCGAAGCGCTTCCCACATTGGCACAGAGTTGGAGAGCCTGCACCACAGCTCAAGGGATGTAAGAGCAATCAACCTGCTTCTGACCACAGATCTCCTGGGACTAATGGGCTGAGGCCCCATTGCCTGTCCTGGGCCAGGATCCCACCTGGCCCGTGATGTGACCTGCCCTTTGCTGCCCATGGTGGTGCTTCCTGCCATCGCATGGCCCACATTTGTCCCGTGCAGGTCCTAGGGTTCATGAAGTGACCCTGGGGACATGAGTGCCTCCCACCTGGCAGACGGCGGCCATGACACACACAGCAGGCTCCATGGCCACCTGCTGTCCTTGACCTCTGCAGGGGCATTGCCCACCCAAACACACACCTCTGTCGGCGCCTCTCAAAGCCAGTATGCCCCCTCCCCACCTCAGGGAGCCACAGCCCCAGGAGCAGGAGGTCAAGCACTTGAGGAAACTGAGGCTCAGGAGAGGGGAACTGCCCGAGGGTGTGACCAGACCAGGCCATGGGCTGTACCTCCTCCTGAGGTGTCCTGTGGTTCCCCAGTGGGAGAAGCAGCCTGGGCCCTGCACTTTGCACCTGAACCCAGGCAGCCCAACAGTTGCCATTCCAGGCTCTGTGTGGGCAATGGCCCCTCTGCAGAGGATGCCTTGGACGCCGGGCTGCACTGACCCCAGCAGCAGAGAGGCCAAGGGCCCGCAGCTCCAGAAGTGAGGGTACATGGCCAGCACCAGAGCAGAACTATCCATCTCCTCTGGGAACCCCAGGACCTGGGCCAGGCCAGCCTGGCTGGGTGTCAGGAACCTGGCCCCTCCTCAGAGCCAGCCCTCCTCAGGAGGGCCAAGGCGCCCACCTTGCCCATTGCCCAAAGCCCCGTGGGCCCTGGGTTGGCCCCTCTCCTCTGGCCTCAGTTTCCTCATCCAGCCTTGAGAGTCTCTGTGTGCCTCAGTCCCCATGGTGAGAGACATGGCCACCTCTCCTGGACAGGGCTGGGTGTCTGTCTCTGGGTGGGGCCAGGACACAGGCTTGGCACCTGTTGGGCTACCGGGCCACCTGCCCCAGCTGCGCAGCACTGCCGTGTTGATACATGAGGCGGGGCAGCACAGCCACGCTGTCAACAGAGCCGGGCAGGTGGCCGCTTGGAGATGCTACCTTCCTGCCACCTGCTTGGTGGCCGCAGCCTCCCGCCTCCCCAGCCTCTTACCTGGGCTTCCCTTGCCGGGACCGGGGGGCACAGACAACAGGGCCCCACTCCCCAACGTGGAGGATGCCTGGGACATGGGCCGCAGGAGGGCGGGGACCCGGTCCTGGGGCCGGACGCGGGGCGGCGGGCAGCTCTTGTGAGTTGGCCCTGAGCCCTCGGCGTCTGTGGCGATGTGCGGGCAGGATCTGCAGGTGTCCTGGAGCCGGCGCCTTGTGCCCAGGAAGCTCCAGCCCCTTCTAGTCACCGCTGCCCTCCAGGCCTGGGCTGCAGGTCCTGGCAGGGCGGGAGGCCACAGGGGCCATGTGATGGGGCGGGCTTGGGACAGGCACAGGGGGAGGCGGCCAGCTGTGTCACTGTGATAGTGTGGCAGGGCTGTGCAGCTGCACCCTCTGCTTCCCCACAGGAACCATCTGGGCCCTGCCCGTCGCCTCCCCCATAGCCATTCCGGACCGACTTTCCAACAACTTCCTCTCCCGGCAGTCCTGGCTCCACGGCCCTGCAGGTGTGGGGGCGTCTCTGTGACCTCGGGCAGCGTCCATCCAGGCCAGGGCCCTTGGCCTCATGCCCACTTCCTCAGGCCTGAGAGGTCCGTGTCTGCCCTTCCCACCCGCCCCAGGCCGGGAGCTCAGCACGCTTTCCTGTGTCCCCCAGGCCGTTGGTGGAGTGGGCTGTGCCCACGGAGCAGGGCTTGGTGAGCCCCAGCCCTCTGCCCAGCTTCCCGGTCACTGTGGCTTGGTGCGTTCTGTCCTCCCAAAGCTCCCGCAGTCCTGGGCACGGAGCCATCTGCCTGGCCTTCCTGGGGCCTGGGGTCGTGGTCTCTGGGGGAGGGAGCCTGGGACAGGAACCTGGTGGGGTGGGACCATGTGGACAGAGGGAGTGATGTGCCAGACTCCCTCTGAGTGGGAAAAGCCACTTATGAAAGGGCTGTGACAACTGTCAGAGGGTGTGAGGGAGCAGGCAGGGTGCTGCCCAAGTCCCCTGGAGACACAGCCCCCACCGAGGTGCCACAACCTCAGGCAGGCCCAGGCCACACAAAGTGTCTCTGCTGTTTTGATTGGCTTTGAGTTTTAGGCCACTGGTGCCTGTGCATAGTTAGTGTTTGGCCCCAAGTCCAGGACTCCCCAGAGGCCCCTGACACAGTGCAGGTGTTGTGTGTGGCAGTGGACACTTGTGTGTCATGGCTTTGAGTAAGATGCATTTCTGGAGGGAACTTTCTTGGCACCAGCCTCCCTGGCCCTCGTCCTGTGCTCCTGTGACCGGGGCACTGGCCAGCATTGCAGGGCAGCCTGTGTCCCAGAGGGCCCTGCTTGTTTCCAGCTGGGGAGGCAAGGCCTGCCAGGCGTCTGTGCAGCCGGGACTCAGGTCTGGCTGCCACTCTGCACTGTCTTCACTGTCACCTTTGCCCTGCAGGGGTCTCCAGGTGAGGGTTGAAGTTCGGGCTGGGATGGGGCAGACATCCTGCTTGCACCTGGGTCCCTTGGGGATTCCACTTCTGCCACAGCCCTGAGCTCCCTTGTGCCTCCTCCTGCCTGGTTCTGATCAGAGAGAGGAGAATGTCGCCTGCAGGCGGGCTGCCTGGCACCTGGGGGCTCCCCGCTCCCCGCACCTCCCCGCCCCCTGGACAGTTGGGGCTGTGGGGAAGCAGACGTTGGTTGTGGCTTTCTGAGCCGGGCGGCCCAGGAGATAAGGAGCTGAGAGGAAGTGGCTGCAGGGGGCAAGAGGGGCCACAGCCCCGCAAGACCACCCTGTCTGCTGCCACCCTAGCATTCCTCTCTCTCCCTCCCTGCCTCCCTCCCACAAGTGCCCTTGCGGCTGCTCTGATGCCCACAGTGCCCAGGACAACTCCTGCTGCCCTCCAGGAACCCTGAAGGTGACACCCGCAGTGAGCCCTGCTGGGTGGGCCTTCAGGGCAGGGGGATGCTGCCCCTGGGGATTCCAGGCAGGGGCTCCGAGGTGGGCACACTCCAGGCCCTTAGGGCAGTGGAGGACAGGGGAGGGAATCGGGAGAAATGGGAAGAGGACCTGGAGTGGGGCCAGGAGGCTCTCCAGGGAGGGAGTCCGCTAGCATGGAACACTCCATCTTCTGGGTGAATAGATGGGTGGACGGTGGATGAGTGTACAGATGTATAGGTGAGTGGACATATGCATGAATGAAGGATGGATGAATAGATGAATGGAAAAATGGATGAATGAATGATGAATGGAGTTGGACAAATGAATGTATGAAGGATGAATTGGTGGATGAGTGGACAGATGGATGAACGAATGAAGGATGGATGGGCAGATGGATGGATGGGTGGATAAGAGGACAGATAGATGAGTGAAGGATGGATGGGTGGATGGGTGAAAACATGGTTACAGGCAAGCCCTACATCAGACCAGTTTGCAAAGGAAGGAGGAGACCACCAGGGTGATGTCCTAGTTACAGAGCCCTGAAAAGAGATGTAGGCGGCCCCAGAGGAGCTGGCCTGGTGACTATGTAGCCACCCACTTCTGTGTCCTGTCTCAGATGAGGTGCATCTGGTAGTGAAGTGAAGGAAGAAGAACCTGGCTCAGGCACTGGGCAGGCAGTAGAAGCTGTCAGGGCGCCAATGCTGACCCGGCTCAGGGAGGGCCGCACAAGCTCAGGGTGGATGACTCAACGGCATACTTACCAGCCGGAGGGAGAGCAGGCCTGCTCTGGGGTCCTTGGGCTGGAACACAGGCTGGACCCAACCCCCCGAGAAGGCTGGGATGGAAAGGGGGTCTTCATCTTTTTGGCCCACCGACCCTTGGGATCTTCCCCAAGTGACACTTTTCTGTTGTCTTTTTGTGGTGTGGGGGTGGAGCCCAGGACCTCACACTTGCTAGACAAGCGCTCTCCGCTGGCTACACCACAGCCCTCTTTATTTCTTATTTTGCGACAGGGTCTCCATGCGTTGTCCAGGCCAGGCTGGAACTTGCAGTCCTCCCACGTAGTCAGATGCCCAGTCCCAATGCTGGGAGACGTGGCCCTCTCTTAGCCTGTGGAAAGGGGAAGCAGGGAAGAGCAGGCCTTCGATGTCGGCCCCAGCAGGGTGGAGTGTCAGGGCGGACCCGGCACACCCTGCTGTCCAGTGACCTGAGCGGCGGTTCCCTGGGTGCCCTGAGGCGGCGCCCGTCTGTGGTTAAAGGAAATGCTAAATCTTGGGCAGTGCGGCTGTGACCCCCATCCAGTCCCGTCCTCTGTGGCCCTGCGGGGTCTTGAGTAGACGCCGACATCACCATCTCTGCTGGGTGCTCTCGTGTGAGTCAGGTCCACACAGCAGGGTGTGGGGGGAGCTGTGCTGTCTTGCCTGGAGCTGCCCAGTGAGCCGGGAAGAGGGCACCGTTACTCCTGTGTGTCCCAGAAGCCCTGAGACCCATCTGCCGTCTTCTCCTGCCCACCTCCAGGGCCTAAATCCTAAACAGGGCCCAAGTCCATTTCCCTGGTGATCCTGCCTGCTGGGGACAGGACCCCTAACCTTCCCAGCCTCCAAATAGCCTTTTACATGTAGAAGACTCCTACACACCCCTCAGAGCCCACAGGAGGTGACCCTCGTGTGCTCAGGATCCGGGCCTGTGTAGCTGTTGCTATGGGCTGGTTTCCCTGGACCAGCGGGAAGACAGCAGAAGGGGGGCCCCACTGGTCTTGGCTGTGTCTGAGGGTGGGCACCCCAGGGCTGCTGGGCAGGTCTCCCCAGGGCGGGGGAGTCAGAGCCAGCAGTCTCATCCTGCTGGGTGCCTGGGCCTGGCAGACAGCATGTGGCTCTCACGTCCCCAAACTCGGGGCTTGCTTCAGTGGCTGCTGTGTGGGGCTGGGACCCTGGCCCAGGTCAGGCCCTGGCGGAGCCCCTTGCCCCTGTCCTGCTGCAGGACCCCAGAAGAGCCCTCCCTCATGTGACCCAGTGCCCAGGGGACTGGCCTGTGGGCAGTTCTGCCTGGTGCTGCCCACCAGCTGGCATGGGCAGGGTGCTTGCCCTGGTTTCTCTCTGACTCAGGTCCGTGACCTGAGGTTCGCATGCCCAGCCCGGCCCTGATTTCACTTCCCGTGGCCCGGGGCGGAGGCTCTGTGGCTGGCACAGCTGCCACACCAGGAGGGGACCTTCCCTGGGCACAGACCCTGCTTGTCTGTGCCCTTCTTTCCTCCTCCCCACCTTGCCTTGGTATCACAAGGGAGGAGACTGGCGTGGCACCGTGTGGTCTAGAACCTTCTGGAATATTCCGCTGCTCAGCCTGGAGTCTGGGGACCAGCAGATGCAGCCCCTTGGCAACACTGACCCAAGACGGACAGCAGTGCCTGCTGCATGTGTGCCCAGCCTGGTGGGCTCAGGGCCTCGCTGTTGGGCCACCATGGAGCTGCCCCTCTGCTACTCCTCCCGTGGGGCCTGGCTAGGGGGACAAGGGAGCCTAGTGATGTGTGCCCACCTTGCCTGACACCTTGCTGCTGCCACTGGGTGTCCTCCCTGTCCCTGGGGAGCACTGGTACTGATTATTATGCTGTCCTCGAAGTGACCTTGGACTTGGGTCAGAAGAATAAGTGGCCTGTGTCCAACATGGAAAACATTTTATGCGCAGCACTTTTTAAACATTGAGTTTCTATGACGACTTCTGCAGATGCCGAAGCGTCTAGAGACTCTAAGACCAGCTCCAGCCATGCACTGTGGGGGATTGTGACTTCAAACACCACACTTGGGGCTTCAGGCCAGCTGGCCTGTAGCTGGTCCTGTGTTGCCCTGAGTTGCAAGTGATGGGTTAGGGGGTCGCCTGCCGCTGGCATTTCCGGCTGGGCCTTGCATCCCCGGGTTTCTCAAGTGACCCTGAGATCCTAATCTAGTGAGCGACCCCTCACCTCCACAGCAGGTTTCTTGCCCTTCCTTTCACACCTCCAGTTTTTCTCACTAACACGTCCTGCAGCGGCCTGGACCCAGGGGGCACTGGACACGGGACGCTGGACATGGGGGCGCTGGACACATGTGTGCTGGACCCAGGGGACGCTGGGCATGGAGGCACTGGACATGGGGGCGCTGGACACGGGGTGCTGGACATGGGGGTGCTGGACACGGGGCACTGGACATGGGGGCACTGGATATGTGGGCGCCAGGCCCAGGGTACACCAGACGCAGGGGACACCGGACATGGAGGTGCTGGGCACAGGGCACTGGACATGGGGGGGCACTGGACATGGAGGCACCAGACTGGGAGGGCATGACCCAACTGCTGGCTCCACTCTCCACCCACACCAGCAAGAGGTGTCAGGTGTGCTGGCTCTCCCTGTGTCCCTGTGTCCCTGTGTCTCAGGCTCTCCAACCCTGTTATTCCCAGGGGTCTTGTAGACCCTGCCCACAGCTTTGTGGACTCTGACACACCCGTGTGGGCTCTATCACAGCCACCTCTGCCTTTCTGATGAGGGTTTGGGGCCCCGTTGCTGTTCGGCCTCCATGTGCGGGGCACAGGGCCCTGGAGCGTTGGCAGGAGACCCTGGGCTGGCAGTGCTGCCATCCAGCCCTGCGCGCAGCCTCTGACCTCCTGTCTGAAACCCAGTCCGTTTTCCCACTGGGCAGGTGTCAGACTCCATCGTTGCACCAGGCCCTTGTGTTTGAACTGTAGCACTTTGTCCTTTGCAACCCCGCCTCACCATGCTGGGATCTGTCTGTCCCACAGCCAGCACTGGGGAGTTGGGCAAGTGTCCCCATGGCCCAGGGACAGAGCTACAGTCTGTGGCTGAGCTCGAAACAGCTGTAAAGGCAGGAGGAGATATCCTGTCTGCAAGGTGGCAGACCGGACTCCCTGAGGGCAATGGGCACAAGATCTGGGCTGGCCGGGTTCCGTTTCTTCTGTCCACACTAGCCTCCCCTGTGCATGCAGCCGCCTTCTGTGCCCCAATCCCCTCTTCCTTGAGGACACAGTGGGGAGGGGTGGGCTCCCTCAGGACAGCACACCAGGCAGGCTGCGACTCTGCTGAGGTGGGAGTCTCCCCCGACCTCCGTCGGAAGCAGTGCCCACATCCGACACCAGGCTGGACTTCGCACAGTGTGTGTCCCCATTTGTGTGGAATGCATGTGAATGTTGTGTGTGCATGAGTGTGTGAGTTTCTGTTGTTTTGAGTTCCAGGCTTGGTGCTTAGTGACACCAGCCACAGGGGTGGTGGCTGTCACCACTCATCCCCATTTGCAGATGGGAAGCCAGAGGCCAGTAACTTGTATGACCTCCTCCACTCCCCGGAGCTGGGGGCTGCTCCCAGCTCTGTCTTGTTCTCTGCCTGACAGTGTGCATGGGGTGCCCAGGGAGCTGAGTGAGTCTTTGTTCTGCCCTGGGTGCCTGACCCGGACAAGGCGAAGGCCTGAGTGAACCACTGGGACAGGTGACACCAGGGCCAGGAGGGCCCTGGAAGAGCAGACTCTGCACCCGCCCCATGCCTGGGAGCTAAACTTGCACGCATGGTGGGAAGCGGCAGCTGTGCAAAGGCCCCGGGGCAGGATAGCACATGGGTGCACGTAGATGATGACTGGTCCAGGCTTGTGGGGCCTTGCACAGAGCTGCTCCCAGGCACCGTGGGGCTCCCAGGTGGTGGGGACAGACACCCAGGCTGGCTCGTGGCAGAAATGCGGCACACAGTGACACAGTTGGATGTAAATATTTTCAGCTGAGAGAGCAGCTGGGAGACGAGGCCTCGTCACAGAGCATCTTGCAGAAGCTGGAGTCTGGGCCAGATGGTGCCGTCTCCAAGCTGTGCCGCGCCACCCCATAGAGAATGGGCGGAGGGTGTGCGGCTAACTGTGCCCCCGCTGCTCAGTCTGGGGCCAGGCAGTGATGAGAGGAGACTGTAGTGCTGACCTGGCCAGGTGGGGGTGGGGAGAGCCAGGTGCTGTCCTCTCAGGGATCCTCCCATCACCCCACAGCCACCCCTAGCAGAGCACTGGGCACCTGGCTGCCGGAGGGCAGTCAAGGCCAGGCCCACCTCCCCATGACATCCCCGGGGACTCAGGGGTGAGCAGGGCCTGGGTCCCAGCCTCCAAGTCCATGTCCATAGCCCTAGCTCATGGCCACAGCAGGCCCCTCTGAGCTCCTGGCCAGGGCGTCTTTCATGAAGCCCTCCCCACTGGCCCCTGCCGCCCTCCTCCAGTAGTCGTGCACTTGGTGATTGCATCTGGAAACCCCTGGATGCAGTGCTGTGATTCTAGCAGGAGTGTACTGCAGGGAGGTCAGGGGACTACAGTGCTCTTAACTACCTTACTAGGCAGACAAAGGTGGGGCAGGGGGTGAGGTGTGTGGGGTCAATGACATCACCAGGGGCCCTGGCCCTGTCCATTCATGCATTCTGCCATGCCCTGTGTGTGTGCTGCTTTGTTGCCTGGCTCATTGCCTCCTGATTCCAAGATGCTGCTATAGCTCCAGCCATCATAGCCTCTGATCACTGCATTGAAGGGAGAGGAGCCACGGAGGAAAATCTTTCCTGGAAACTTCTGGAAATTTCAAAATCTTTCCTGGAAACTCCCTGTCAGTCATCGGCTAAACCGTCACATGGTTGTGCCTGTCTTGGAGGGAGACTAGGAAGGTCCCCATGGTCCTGTCCTTGGGAAGAAAATGAGATGCTGTGTGTAGCTGGAAGAGAGAGGATGGGGGTGACTGGACCAGCAAGGAGAAGTAGAGTCTCGGAGCCCGAGTCGGAGACTGCGGGGAGCCGGGGCAGACACAGGCCCAACATGCCTGGCTAGAGACCTGACCCCATGGTGGCCCACAGTCCCCACAACAGCGGGACCCAAACCACGGGGGACTTGTAGGGAGGGAAGAAGACGCCCTGCACCTGGCTGGCTCTCCTGACAAGGGTCAGCTCCTTGCCCGCTGTGCCCCCTGTCCCCGAAGTCAGATGGGGCACAGGGAGCTGGACACCCTTCTGTGCGGGGCCTCATCCCGGCGTCCCCACCTGCGCCTTTGCCGTGGTTGGGCACAGTGTGCATCCCTGTCGCAGCACCATAGTTATCTGCTGCCCGGGAAACTCCTGGCTGGCCAAGGTGGCCGGGGCGATATTGGGCGTGGGTGGGAGCTTCCTGCTGGTGGCCTGATTAAGGGACTGAGCAGTTGCGGCGGGCACAGGCCTCAGCAGCGCCCTCTGGCCGGTTGCATCTCTCTGTGTGTTTGTCTCCCGGGCTGGTGGTGGCCACGATGTCACGCCAGGCTGAGCGGAGGTCACAGCCAGCACCATGGTGTGGAGGAGGGTCCTTCCTGCCCCCAGTGCCCCCGAGAGGGCTTCCTCCGCCTGCCTGCGTGCTTGCACCTGCGCCCTGTATCGGTTCATGTCAGCCCTGACTCTAACCGAATCCAAAAATACCATGTGGGGCCCATCTGTTGGCCAACTGAAGAATGCAGATGTGCACAGGCCGCAGAGGGACCTGGCAGCCAGGCAGGGCTTTCGGAGCTGCACCTGCAGCCAGTGATGCTTCCCGGTCCTGCCATCCCCTCCCCAGCTCCCTGACAGGCAGAGGGCACATCTCGGGCAGACCACACAGAGCCCTGGTGAGGAGGTGGGACCCCAGCATAGCCGAGCCTCTGCCCTGAGCCCCTGCTTCAGGCCTGGACCTGGGGCAGGAGGGGGGCAAGCTGGGTATGGCCACCCCAGGGCCTTTGCACTGCCTTCCCCCTGCCTAGAGCTTTCTCCAGGGCCCCCTGCCGCATCCCACCTCACCCCACCTCCTTCTGAGCTTGACTGGGCTGCATGGCTGGGGCTAAGCCAGTGTGACTGTGTGCATCTGACCTCAGGAACACCTTTCCTAGTCTTGTCTCCCAGGTGAAGAGAAAAGAAAGGCCCAGCTCTGCCTTGTGCAGACAGTGGGAAGTGGAGACCAGCCTGGACCTTAGCCAGGCTGAGCAGGCAGGAAGAGCGGGGCTCCTGTTCCTGCGTGCACGACTTCCCTGGGGTCACCATGCTTTGGAGGCGGCAGGCTGAGATTTGGGATCCCAGATGGGCTCAGCACCCGGCAGAGCCATGCACACTGCCTGCCACCCCCAGGATTTTGCTGCCACCACGGGGCTGTGGGGCAGACAGCAGCCCCACTCACTGACCTTCTCTCCTCTCTTCTCCCTCTGGGCGGTGTGAACTTGGAGGGCTGCCCGGGCTGGGGGTGGCAGAGCCAGAGCTCCCACCTAGCACCTGCAGGTGGGCACTGTGGCCTGTGGTCCGGGGGGATGCCGGTCTGGCCGAGGTGACTCACAGCCATCACAGACCGAAACGGGATCTCTCTGACCCCACAGGGGCTTGGGGCCAGGGCTTCCCACTCCAATGGCCCAACACTGCTGTGTGGTGTCCTGAAGCCCCAGGGGGGCGGCCTGTTTGTCGGTGGACACTCCTCCTTCCCCTTCCTCCTCCCTTCTGCTCCCCAGCCCGGTGTCCTGCCTCTTTCTTCCTATTTGTCTCCCTCCAGCGGCTTGGATTACACAGCAGTCACGGACACTGGGCCAGTGAGAAGGCTTCAAAACAGTCGGGGCACCATTTCCTGGGTCTGACTGGGGAGCTCCTCGTGGGTGGTCCATCAGAGCCTGCACCCCATCCCTGAGGCAGCCTCCACATGGGGTCCCAGTCAGGCCAACACCAAGAGGCTGATAGGGCCGGCTGAACCTGCCCGCGCAGGATTGCATTTTCTCCCTGGCCCTGACCCTCAAACCCCCGGTGGGAGCAGCAGGTGGCTCCTTGGCACTGCAGGGCCAGCCAACTCTGCAGCCCTCAGAGGGCCCTAGATGGGTGCTGCTTGGGATGTGCCCAGGCCCAGCAGCGTGTGCCGTGTGTCACTGTTGCCCTGGATAACCAGCAGGGCCCAGACAGTGCCTGCTGCACAGTGTGCTCAGCCCTACCTGGCTCATCTCTATATCTGGGCAGTTTGGGTCTAGTCCCCAGACCCCAACCAGTCCAAAGAACCCAGCATCACAGGGTCATGGGCTGTGTGACGTTTCTGACATCCAGATGGTCACATGACCCTGAGGAGCTGTAGACCAGTGGTCAGCACAGCTACAGGCACCACTAGTGACACCGCTGCTATTGGCACTGCCTTCCTGACGGAGGAGCGGGGACCTGTCACCCTCGTGTTCAGGCTGCCCCTGAGGCCACGCCTGACACAGTGACACAGGGCACTTGGTGACATTTGTGGTGGTGGTCGCTCTCACCACTGTGCAGTTTGGCTTTCTGGGGACAATACAAGGGAGCAGCCCCCTGAGTGTCTCCGAGGGCAGCATGCGTCTGTCCCCAAGGCCTTGCCACCTTCCTGTGCCTGCTCGTCTGTGCCGAGCTTTGAGGTCTTGGCTATAACAATAGGTATCGATCGCCCAGGAGCCAAAGCAGATGGGCAGCTGACCCGGCCCCCGCATCTGGCACATAGTTGGCCATCTGGCAGCTGGTTGGGCTGGCACAGGTCAGGCCAGGGCATCCTGGGCGAAGGAGGCTGGGTCAGGGTAGTGGAGGAGACATGGAGAGTCTAGGTACAGGGCTCCCCCAGCTCAGCTCTGCGGTGCACGTCCAGCACCTGCAGGGCAGAGGAGGGCTGGCCGGGCAGTACACTGGTGCCTGCTCTGCCCTACCAGCTACTTCTCTGCGCTCTGTAGGGAGCAGAGCTGCCCACAGGTTCGGTCCTCATCCAGGATGGGAACAGCCACGGCTGGCTGGTCCCAGGAAGGGAGTGTGGCGACTGGAAGCCCCTGGGGACAGGGCGTTTGTTCTATGATAATGCTGGTGGATACACCAAGCCCCATTCATGCCCCGCGTGTCACACTGCCACCTCTTACACCAGCTGCATGTGGCAGGGCTTGTATGCAGCCAAATGCATGTGTTGAGAGTGAACAGCCCACAAATGTGAACAGCACACGAAATGGGGCAGCATCCCTCATCAGATGGGCAGCGTGCTCGCGGCCCTCCCTGCCACTGCGTCTTTCCAGCCCCTGAACTTCCTATCAGCAGACTCTCTTGGCAAGTGCTTTTCCTTGAGGCGTGTTACTCTTGTGTCACCAGTTCACTCTGCCACCTGGACTGGCCTTGTCACCACCTACAACCTTGGCTGCCCTTCTCCTCCACTGAGTGCCATGGCTCTCTTGGAGTCTTTTCTGGGGCAAGTGTCCTGCAGTTCTCTTGTTCTGGGGATCTCCAGTCTGACTTCACCTCTCGAAGCCAACCTGTGCCCATCTGCTCGGGGCCCACCTGCACAGGGCTCACCTGCAGGGGCAGAAACCCAGAAGGGAGCTGCTGTGCTACGTCCTCCCCAGATGCCAGCAGATCCCACAGCAGGAGCCTGGCTTGGGCTCCCCAGGTGACGCTGCCCTGTCTGTTGCCTGGACTGTCTTTCCCACACTCTGCCCCACCCTATCCTCCCTAGCAGCAGAGATCCCTCGGCCCCTCCTCGCTGCCAGCCTGGCCTCTGGGCCATCTGTCCTAATATTTGTGTGTGGTGCCAGGTGGGCTTCCGAGGCTGCTGGGACTATGGAGACAGTGAGCCTCCCTGAGCCCAGCCATGTCCCCCAGGAGGTGAAGCATCTGCCCCGAGGTGCGTGGGGACCAGAAGCCTTGGTGTCCCGGGGAGAGGGCAAGGGGTCTTTTCTGGCGCGACTTAAGGACAGAAGCCACACGATGCTCTGCCAGCTTCCAGGCCTTCCTGTTCTTTTTGAGGAGCAGGGTGGCTGCAGGGCAGTCACCCCAGATCTCAGGGGAATCACCATGGTCTTCTCCACAAATGTCCAGTGAGCCGGGTGAGTCAGACCCTTGGGAATTGAGGCCCTGCGTGCTGTGCTGGGGAAGTCTCGGCTCTGCCCCAGGAACCTCTGGGCTGCACATGTGGAGAGGACCAGGTGCTGCTGCTCCTGTGAGCTGGGCTCCAGCTCAGGTGCCAGGCAGGCTTCCAGGCTGCTGGGACGAAGGACCACGCCCGCCCGGGGCCTGAACCGGCAGACGTTGCTCCTCCAAGGGGCAGGGAGTGTGACAGCGAAGGCAGAGCCACACTCCCTTCTTCCGCTCACTCTTCCCTCCTCCCTCCTGCTCGCCTCTGTTCTGTCCTCACAGCCCATCTTCCTCTCCTTCTCTTCTAAGGGCTCGGATTTAGGATGCAACCTAATCCAGGTGATCTCACCCCTGTATCCATCACTTAATTTCACCTGCAAAGAGCTTTTTAAAACTTAAGGGCACATAGACCAGTTCTGGGGTTTGGGATGTGGATATATCTTTTGGGGGTCCCCTTCCACCCTCCCACGGGTACCAGTGATCCTAAACCAAGGGGATGGGAGGGGCAGAGACCGCTCCAGCAGCAAAGTGCCACCGTTCCCGCCCTGAAGAGCCCGGGAGTGAGGTTGGCCTGTGCTGGCTGGGTGCCATCTCTGCTGGACACAAGACATCCCCGAAGGCCGCTCTCCTGAGTTCCTCCTTCCTTTCTGTCACGAGGTGACAGCCAGAGAAAGTGGCAGCAGCGATAACCTGGAACCTCGGTTTCCTCTGCTGCAGAGGGAAGATAAGAGCCTCTCCCTGAAATCGGGGCGGCAATGGAGATGGCTAACCCTGGTGCTCCGAGCTGAGCTGCCGGCCAAGGACCCTCGGGGAGCAGCTGCATCCCGTGTCCCTGGCCAGGTCCTCAGTGCCTGCGCCAGCACTGCCATCAGACTGCAGGCACCGTGCTGAAATTGCCCCGTGGAAACTGCGGGTGCGGGCAAGGAGGGGCGAGGGCACGTGGGACAGTGACACATGGGGGACACTTCCCTCTTGCCCTGCCGAGGGGCAGGGGCCAGAAAGATGCGAGCAACCCACAACCCCGCCTTGTTGCAAAGAAAATACTCTCTGAAAGACATTCAATGAAGTAAATAAAAGAGATAAAAATGGAAATATCAAGGCAGCAACTTCTCTCCTGATTACAAAGCAGGCAGGGGGCGGCAAGGGGTGGGGGAGCCGCAGCTGCAGGCTCAGTGCTGATAAGAGCACAGCCTGTGCGGGCGAGATAGCGTCCTCAATCCTGCGCCATCCATATTCATGCGCCTGACCGCGGGCGCCACAGATAGAATAAGTACAGACGGCGCCGCTATTACCGGGACCTCATTAATCTGCTCCCAGGCATCCGAGTGCTGTGGAGGAGGTGGTGTGTTGGAGCGCAGAGTCAATAGCCGGCTCTCCACACCTCCCCCAGCCTTCCTGGCCCTGTCCCAGCCTCAAGTCTCACCTGGAAGTCAAGTGTGAGGATGCAGATGGCGGGACCAGGTGAGAGCCTCCAAACACCTGGGCGACCCATGGGTCGCACCCAGAGGCTGACTCAGGCAGGCTCCAACCGCAAAGGCCTGAGTGTGGGCACGAGGGCCCAGGATACATAGCTTGTCCCAGGTCCCTCTGGGGCCTCTGGTGCTGGGTTCTTGCAGTGTCCTTCCCTCCTTGAGCTGTCAGCCTGGTGTGGGCCCAGGGAGGGTAGCTGGGGGAGAGGCTTGCCTGGGTGACAGGGGTCCTAAATCCAATGCTGACTCCTCAAAGCACCCTGGTGAGCTCCTTCCTTGTAGCCCCCACCTGCTGCTTCCACCCCCAGTTTGGCATAGGTACCTGGTCACTCACTGGGGAAGAGAAGAGGTGCCAGGAGGGGCGGGACCGGGGCAAAGACCCTCAGGGTGGGAAGAGACAGCAGAAGTGGACTGAGGGGTGCAGCTAGAGGCAGGGAAGAGGTGGCCGGTGACTGGGCTCAGGTCAGGGATGACGCTAGGGACCAAGGTCACAGCCTTAGGGCGCCCTGCTCCTGTGCCCATGTCCACATGATGCCCTCTGCCTTTGGCTCAGGCGTACATCGCAAACACAGCGTCTCAGCAAAGTCAGACCCTCGGGAGGGGGAAGGGCCAGGGCAGCAGGCGCCAGGGCAGCTCCGCTGAGAGGCCTTGGAGCTGCTCCAGGTGGGGACAGTGTGGCCCCTGGCAACCCGCAGGGGGCTGGAAGCTGGGATGACCTGCTGGACCCTTGCTGACCAGTTGCACCAGTGGAGAGGTGCGGGATGAGATAGGGACACTGATATCCTCTTTGAAGCGGGACATTCTGTCCGGGACCAGGCGAGCCGCCCCTGGGTATGGGTACTGGTGGTTCCAGGATAGACAGGGAACAGTGAGGAGGGGACATGAAGGTCTACAGGGCTGGGCACTTTCACCTCCTCAGCCCTGCAGGGAAGACATGGGAAATGGGGTCTGTGTGGCCAGCCAGATTGGAGTCCAGGTTGGGGTCTAGGTTGGGGTCCTGGCTCCTGGCCACCATGGGGATTGTGGGGAACACGTGCAGTCCCCTCAGTGCCGTGCCCTGGGGAAGCCTTCCAGGAAGAGGAACCAAGGGATCCCCTACGTGGGTGCAAAACAACCAAGGGGTCTTTGGGCATCTCCTCTGTTGTGGTACAGACCCCGGAGCTGGGGATGATGCACCCAGCCCCATGGGCCTGGAGGGTGCCTCCCCAGGCCGGGGGGATGTGCTGAGAGGGGAAGTCCCTTACAGAGGCACAGCACAGCCTCGCCTAGCTGTCTGTTTCCCCAACTACCTCTGCTGATTCCAGCAAAGCCCAGAGCCTTGATGGTGGCTCTGCCCTTTCTGCTGTACCAGTGTCCCATCTGTCACTTTGTTTTGTGGGCAGAGCAGGGTTAGGGTTAGGGTTAGGGTTAGCACAATGTCACCTCCCACAGCCCAGGGAGGGGCACAGGCACCGCTGGTCAGAGTCCTTCTGTCCAGAAGACAGACCCCACACAAAGCTGACGGAAACCAGAGAGCGCATCCGTTGGCTCCCGTGGCTCCCGTGGGGCGGATCGGTGTCAGGCGCAGGTTGATCCAGGACTGGTTCTTCACTCCACCTTCTCCAGCATGGTGGCCCCAGTGCAGGCTCTGTCCCTGCCCTCCTGTGACCACAGACCTGGATTCTCCCACCTTCCCTGGGGCAGAGCACTCAGGGGCACCCCGGGGCAGAGCTGGGGGCTATTTGCAAGAATTCCCTGGGGCACTCCACGGCTCTGTATGCAGCCTGCCACCCTCTGGCGTGCTGTGTGACAGCTCCAGGGCCACCCTGAGTGACCGAATGCCCAGCTGGCTGCCCGTCACATATGCCAGGTGGTTCTCAGTCCCCAGTGTGCTGTGGTGGGAAGATTCTCTGCAGAAGGAGCTAGGATCTGTTGGGGATGTCAGCCACACACTTTCTGCTACAAGAGTACAGGGCCAGCAGTGGGTACTTTATGGGGAAACTGAGGCCTAGCAAGGCTGGGTGATGGTTCCAAGGCTCTGAAGCAGGTCAGCTGCAGGGCTGAGAGGGGCAATGCCTTCTGGCCCATTTGAGTTCTTTTCATGACATTCTGTAGATTCCAAGTACATTGGACTCAGGGTGGAATGGAAGTCTGAGGTTTGAGTCCTTGGCGGGTTTAGTGACCCTCACCGTAGTCCAGCCTTGGTGTGTGTGGTCACCACCCTGGGACCAGCAAGGCACCTGCAGACCTGAGGGCAGGTCCTTCACGGCCCCTCCCCAGGTATGAACCTGGGTTCAGCCTTCCTGGGGACACTAGTGCTGGGGATGACCAGAAACAGCACCGCAGGGAGCTAATGCAGGAGTGGCCCGGGGAAGGGACGGTGCCCAGAACTGCCCAGTGTCTGGCCTCACCCCCTGGCGAGGTGCTGGGACTGGGGATGTCCTCCCTAGAGGGAGAGGGGTGGGCTCACAGAGGTGCAGCTCCCCCATCTTTTTGTGTCTTAGAAGCCAGGTAACTGGAACTGGCCTGTCCAAGGGGAACTGGTGTGTCGGAGGAGGGTTACTAATCTGGGGAGTCGGCCTTGCTTGTTCTCATGGATGTTGTCTTGGACACTTAGCATTCGTTTACCATCCCATCCACCCATCTACCCACCATCCACCCACCGTCAACCCACCCACCACCAATCCACCCACCACCCATCCACCTGTCTGTCTGCCACCCATCAGCCTATCTGCTCACCACAAATCTACCCATCTAGTCATCCACTCACCACCCATTCACTCATCCACCTACTACCCCTCTACCCATCTATCTGACAAGCCCCCATCAGCCCAGAGATACTTGCTGAGTGTGTGCACATGCTGGGGTGCTGGGCAGCCTGTGGGTAGCACAGCGTGGACAGGACCCACATCTACCCTCAAGGCTGTGCCCTGAGGTGTGGCTCCAGCAGGGGTGACCCTCCCAGGGGTCACATTGTACACCCTGGTGCTCATATTTATGCACATTTTCGTCCTTCTCATTCTCTGTGTGATTCTGACTATATATCTTTTACCCCAGGCTAAGGGGCTGCAGTCCGTGTGCAAGCAACATGGAGGAGGAAAACAAGAAGCCAGGCCGAGGGGTTCTCTGTGGACGGTCCACTGCTGCAGGGGCATGGGCTCTGGAGACCCAGCAGGCCTGGGGAGGAGGTGCTCCCTTCGGTCTTGGAGTGTGAGCAGGGCAGGCGGGCAGGACCTGCGTGGCAAGCAGAGCTGGGTGGGCGCAGAGTCAGGCTCATCACGCAGCCTGGGCTCCGGGGTCTCTGCTGCACTCCTCCAGGAAGGATTGAGGACCTGCTGCAGGGGGAGGGGCTGATAGCATGTGTCTGCGCCGCTCACTGGGAGAGGCGTCAGTCACTCCCTCGCCCTGAACAGCAGCCCTGTGTTCCTCGTGCTCGCACGCTTGGCCACTCTGCCTGGAGAGCAGCTCCCGGTGGTCATCCTGGCCAGTGTCCTCCTGGCTCCACGAAGGCAGAGATGGGGACCATGCAGCCTCCTGAGCCAGGACTCTTAACTCCCACCATGCTCAAAGCCAGCAGGCCACAGGCTCAGAGACACCACTGGTGGGTGCAGCAGCGTGTCTTTAGATTGTAGGTGTCCTGGTGCCAGGCCTGGGCCTCCTGGGGATGCTGGGGATGCTGGGGATGCTGAGGAGGAGACACTGGGGCTGGAGAGGGGCAGGGCTGGTGTCCTTTTCTGCTGGGGAGGATGGGTGGGGCCTGGACATCCCTGGGCAGACTGTCGCTATCAGGTGTGGGGGGCCCTGCGACACCTTGCCATGGACCCAGGGAGGGCAGGACTGGATTTCAGTCACCCGCCCTGGTGCAGGATCCCTGCCACCCGTCCAGGCCCCAGACAAGCCTATGTGACCACAGAGTTGTGCCTCATGCCCCTGCCACAGTCAATGCTCCTGCCCAAAGAGTACAGGAGAGGAGAGGAGATCCTAGACCAGGAAACCTGCTGGGAGAGCTTTAGAGATGCAATTAAATGGAAAATAATTAAATCCAATTAAACATGAACTGTGGGGGGCATTCTGGGGACTCCCAGCCGCTGCGTTTCCACATGAAAGCTTACCGCCCAGGCCTGTGGGGCAGCCTGCACAGGCCCCACCTCCCAGGGCCCTCTGTGCAAGTGAACTGGGCCTCCTCCCTCTTCCTCCAGCCATACTCCTGCCCCACTCTGGGGTGCCCAGCTCTGCTGTGTCCAGCACTTCGCACTCTGGGAAGCACCCCAGGCTGGTATTACCCATGAGGGGCCTTGTGGGTGGCTCTCTGCCTGCTCCTCTGAAGCACCAGGGGGTGCTGGGAAGACACCCGGGGCTGAGAGCCAGAGCAGCCCTCAGACCAGATTTCTCAGGGACGTCCACAGGATGGGTGACAAGGCAGATGGCTCTACCAAGCCATCTCCATCTGCACCCTGTTCCAGAGCAGCATTTCACCCTGGGGGACAGACACCTCATCTTGGGTGAAACCCAGGATCACCACTCTTGGAGATATGGCCTGGAGAGGCCTACAGAGGACATCACTTTCTCTTAAAATATTTTTTAATTTAAATGGGAAACAAATGCCTGTAACAACAGGACAGCAAGCCGGATCACCTGCACCCTAAGGCAAGCAGCAGAATGTTACCTCTCCACAACCCACAGTGTCCCCCAGATACAGGCCATGCACAAGAAAGCATCTGTATGTTTGTGCAAACATGGCTGAGTATGTGACACTCGAGTGTGTCAGGGTGTGCATGTGTCTACCCCACAGCCCACATGTGCCCAGGTGGCAGAATGTAACGCAACGGCAAGTCTCAGTACACACTGGGTGTCACAATCGAGCTGCTGAGTGTCCCTGTCCCCTGGCCTCCTGTGCTGACGGCCAGCCCAGCACCATGGTGTCAGGAGGGGGCCTCACGATGGGGCTAAGGGCCTGTGCAGGAAGGAAGGCACCGACCGTGGACCTCCACCTCCAGGACTGTGGCATTCAGCTCTTCCATGTGAGCCGCCCGGCTGTGGTCGCATACTGAGGCAGCCAGGGTGACAGTCACCAAGGCTTTGCACCCACCTAAGGGAGTGTTTGGCATGAGGCTATTTTTCTTTCGGTACTCGGATTGAACCCAGGGCCTTCCTGCTGAGCTATATCCCAGCCCTTAAAAATTTTTTCGCTTTGAGGCAGAGTCTTGCTAAATTGCTTAGACTAGACTTGAGCTCTCCGTCCTCCTGCCTCAGCATCCCAAAGTGCTGGAATGAAAGCATGCGCCACAGCGCTGGCTCTGAGGTTTTTAACTTCTCGGATAACAGTCGCACATGAATGTCCTCCGTGACATCAGCCCTGTTTCACTCAGGTTTCTTAAACACCAGAGTGTGGCACTGTGTCCCACCCACCACTGGCCACTCCACTGCTGGGAGCCTTTGAGCTGTTTCCAGTCTGCTGGAGACAAACTGGAGTTGAGCCCGACAAGTAGGGCCACGGATGAATTCCCGGAGGTGAAGCTGAGGGTCAAAATGTAGGTGTGCTTCGGGGAACAAGCACATGGTCCTGCCTGTCTCTGTGAGTGGCACGTCGGTCCTTTGTGTTACATGGAAGTTCAGGAGGAAGAGGGTGTGGGGCCAGAGCAGTCACGAGCAGACTACACCAGTTCCTGGAGATTTGCCCTGTAAACCTCCTCCCCACCTCTCTGCTGCAGGCTAAGCTGACACCCAGCTTTCCAGGCCCTCTTCACTGGCTTCCGTGTGCCCTGAGGCCCACAGGCAGCTGAGCTGGAGGCCACTTTCTGCTGCTTTTCTGGTGACAACAGGACCGTGACACTTTAGAGCAGAGTCCCTGTGGTCCACCCCACCCTCAGACCCCAGTACCAGCCCGCACCCTGTGTGACTGTGTGGATAGTGCTGTCCTCCTGTGCCCGGGAGGATGAGGCCTCAGCTGGTCCCTGCACCATCTTTCCCAAAGATTAAACATAGTGGCCACCAGGGGGGATGGGCTGGGGGGAGGCTAGGTCCAGGGAGGGTCCCCACTGCTGTGGGCTTAAGTGGAGAGGACGACGACTTCTGCTCAGAGCCCCGGCTCCGGCCACAAGGCCCTATGCAGCCAGGAGCTGCTGGTGGGCACTGTGCCCACCGATGGTGGCCAGTGGTTGGGAATCTGGATTTTCTTTCCAAGCAGTGAGGAGCAGGAAATGGGAGGAGAGGCCCACCAGGCACGTGGGAGACCAGACAGAGCGCCAGGTACTGAGCGCTATACCTGGAGGCACCCTGGGCTCTGCCTAAGAGGACCAGGGAAGGAGGCCGGAGTCAAGGGACCCAGATGGCAGGAGCAGGCTCCAGGGCTGAGAGCAAGGGTGGAGGCAACCTGGTGAAAAGTATCACAGAACTGGTGTATGCCACTCCCCATCTGCCACCTAACCAGGCGGGAGGACAGAGGCAAGCTGGCCACCACAGAACCCGCTATCATCAGAGCGGCTGCTGGCAACTCAGCACCCTGCAGGTGGCAGAGGGGCTGGATCTGAGTCCACATTTGCCATGCTGGGCTGCCTGCTGGATCATGGTCTTCCCAGACCCCTCCTCCTCTCACTGTAGCCCAGACTCCTGGAGAAAGTAGAACACGGGCAGGGCTGTGTCGCCTGAGTCCCAAGCACAAGACCTGGGGAAAGCTGCCTCCAGGTCTGGAGGAAAGCTCAGGGCCTGGGCGGGGGGCCCTTATGCGTCCCACCACACCTGCACCTCAGTGCTGGCCAGGCAGACAGCTTTCTCAATGCAGTTCTGACAGTGAATTCCAGAAAATACCTGCTGTGCTCCTCCCACCAGGCCCAGGCCTGCCTCCTCTGTGCAGGCACAGGGCTCCTGTGGGCTCATACTCCGAACGTGCAGTTCCCATTCCCTGCAGGGTTGCCTGAGTTCTTCTCTCTGCCCTGGCAGTCCGGGGAAACTGCTGTGAGTCCTCTGGCCCATCACAGCATGCCTGGCAATTGCCTGGGCCACCCAGATGTCAGCTGGGTCTCCCTTTCCCTTGTCAACCTCCAGTTGTGGGGAAGGGTCAGGTGCAGGCTTGTACATCCTCTGGTTCCTTCAGGCTCTGAGTGCCCCTTCGAATCTGTCGGTAAAACATCCCCTGAAGGCAAGGTGTTCAGAGTAAGTTTAGGCAAGGGCTGGGGATTTAGCTCAGTGGTTAAAGTGCTTGCCTTGCAAGCACAAGGACCCGAGTTCAATCCCCAGCACCAAAAAAAAAACAACAAAAAAAAACCAAAACAGAGTAAGTCTAGGCAGCCTCTTCCTTCCCTCGCTCCTCTTGGTTAAGGCAGGCCCCAAAGATGTCGGGCCCCGATGGCCACCTCCCTGGGGTCCTGGCCTGCCGCAGGCAGGCTGTGCTTTCCACATGTCATCTCCTGTGCAGGTGTACTTCCTCTGAAGGGGCAGGGCCTCCTTGCTCATTGGGCCCTATATGTGTCAATCACCCAAAGAGGCCAATCATCTAAGGTTGCGCTTTCACTACCTGGAAGTGGGAGGTGGAACAATAGCGTGGGAGAAGAAGCAGGTGACCACTGGTTGGCAGGGCCAGAGTCCATCCACCCTTACTGTGCCACCTCGTCAGGTGTGGCTGCAGGTGAGGCCCACTACAGGTGAAGCCAGGCTGGGGACTGTGCCAGGGGCTGGTTTCCTCAGTCTGGCTCTGTTCCCTTCCCCTCGGGCAGCAGTGGGGAGGGGCTTCGGGCTCTGAAATGTTGGCCCACCTCCTTTGGTCTTACCTAGCACAAGGACGTCAGAGGTGGCCGGGCTCTTCCTCTTCAGGATGATCTGTTCCTCATCTTGTTCCCTTCTGACCCTGGGGCAGACGGCAGAAGACAGTGAGGAAGACCAGGAGAGCGAGTAGGGGCTCGGGGCACGGCATGCACTGCCAGGCAGGCGGGCTTCCTCATGGCCCCTACCAGCAGGCTGTGTGAACACTAGGGATCCACCAATCTCCCTTGCCTTTGGTCTTTCACTTCCCCGAGGCAATGCCATCTCACTCTCTAGGACCCCATGGCCTCTGTCCCCAGAGTGGCCAGGGGTGTGGACACGGGGATAGCAGCACTGTGTGGCCAACACTCCTGCAAGATTATAGAGAAGACTTTGGGGCTTGTGGCCCTTGAGGAAGGTTCTTGGGAAGGCCCAGCTCACTCCCACTGTTGCCTGTGTCTCTGGGTGACGCCCCAGGCTACTGAGCTCCCTTGTCATCCTGTGTCAAGATCAGCTTGCCCTGGTCTCAAAGATGCTAACAGAAGGCACAAGACTCCTGGATCAGAGACTGGGCGCTTTATTACTTGTGGCACAGCCAGAGCGAGGGATTGAGGACCCAGGAGACATGTGGCTTTTATACTGGGCTGGAGAAAACGTGCGTGTCTTTCACCCTAGAGGAAGAGGTGTCCACATCGCGCTGCTAAAGAGCTTTGTCCTCCACTGTGGAGAAGCAGCCTCTCCACCAGGCTGATTCTGGAGAAGATATACTGGGGCAGAATGGTCCCTTCTTCAGCTTGCAGGAGGTGCTGGACTATGACTCGGGAAATTCCCCCAGCAGCCATACACTGAAAAGAATCTGTCTGACGGCGTCGGCCTCTACTGCATCCTGCTTGTCTCTGGACTTCAGTTTGGGGAGGCAGCATTTCCTAGCGGCCCTAGTTGTCGCTTGCTTCCCTCTTTGGACTCCACAACAGGTCTCCTTGGGTCTTACCTGCTGTCAACTGTGTGAGTCGGGATTATAGTGAGCTGAATTTAGTGCAAATTCAGGAAAGAGGAGTCCTTGCCTCACCCTTTCATCTGGCCGCTGACACTGAGCACGAAGCACCAGCTTTCCCAAGTGGCAGGACCGGCTCAGCCCTGCTGCTGAGTGTGAGAATGCTCGCATCTCCACGTCCTCACCAACCTGGGTTTTACTATCCTTCGTGGTGGCGACCACCCGTTGTTATCATGACAATGGTGAGCACCTTTTCTCGAATCTACTGGCCATGTGGGTTTCCTCTGCTTCGAGAGGTCTGGTATATGTAGGCACTCTTATATACTTTGGTGGGGGGTGACGGTTTGATTTGAGGGTGTTGGGTCTGAGGCACGGAATGGTCTGTTCTCTCTGCCCCTGACCTTGTACACAGTCAGTGCCAGCTGCCCGTTCCCACGCAGACGCCTCCACGTCTCTCCACACTCCACACCCCCTGCCTGGCCTCTTCAGCTTGTGTTCTGCTCACAGACGCCTCTCAGGGGGATCCATGTCCTGCTCCAGGTCTATTAGGTGTGAACATGTGCTCTGCACAACCAGCCAGCTGCAGTTTTGTGGATGTCTATGAGTGTTTTAGCAAGATTCTGAGTTGAGCTATGAACCACGAGAGGAAAATGTGCACTTAGTCCAGTCCCTGCCCGGGACTCCAACATGAATAGAGAAGCTCGTCTTTGCACACCTGGTGGCACTGCCCCCAGGGCCAGGCACTGCATCCTTGGTGGCTGCCTGGGCTCTGTCCCCTGCAAAGTCTCCATTGTTCTTGGGTCTCCCTTCCGAGGAGCTGAGAGTTGTGAACGGATGGGGCAGGCGGAGTGGCAGCTGGTCATCCTGGGACCTGCCCAGAGACCCCTGGCAGCCTCGGCCTCCTGTTCCCCAAACCCAGGTCCCAGTTGGTCTGGGCCCAGGCTCAGTGGCCCCCAGCACCCGCATCCCTTGCCCTGCCCCTTCCACTGCCCTCGGCCATCACCATGCACCACACTCCCGTGTTCGGCAACAGCTGGCTGAGTTTAATTAAGCCCTACAGTGCCGGCTCCACCTGGTGAGGAATTAACAACAATAACAAAACAGCAAACATGGAGGAGGGAATGTGGAGGGAGGCGAGGGGGCTGGAGTTTGCTGCTTCTCGGGCAGCGGGACGGGTCCAGGGAGCCTCTGGCCTCTGCCTCCCTGCTGCAGCAGCCTGCAGGTGCTGCTGGTCCTGCAGAGTGTAGGGCCGGCAGTCTTGGCCTTTGAGCATCTGTGTCCTGCTCTGTGGGCGCCTGTGAGGAGAGGGACTCAGCATTCTGCACAGGTCCCTGGGCTCACGGGTAGCATGCAGGACAGGATAGCGGTGGGGGGCTGGAGAGGGACAAGGAGGCCCGCGGGCTGGCCAGGAGGGCGTGGGCAGAGGCGGGTCTGGGAGGGCCGTGGCGTCCAGAGGGGTCAGCCCAGCCGCAGGACGGGGCCAGGAGACCTGCCTGAGAGGGGATAGAGGATGAGGGAGTGTGGGCTTCCAGTTGCAGGCTCCAGAGGACTGCGTGGGCCACCCCAGAGGGCGGTGGACGTGGAGGCCACCCGTGCACGCAGAAGGGGACCTTTGGCCATTTGCTTCCAAAGGAGGGCTGGGGAACAGAAACAGCAGGGGATGGCCTGGATCGCAGGGTGGCTTTGCTGGGACCACCATGAGCTTTGTTCCCAACTTCCTGGCACCTAAAGCAAAAAGGGAAACAAGAAGGACTCCTGGCGCATTTGGGATTTTCAGTTTTTTCAGAAGATTGTAGGAAAGACGGGAGCTGTGTGGGAGGAGCTCTGCAGGCCCCTGGAACGGCCTCCTCTCTCTGAGAGCTGCTCACCTGCCCTGGCCTAGTTTTGTCTTGGGCAACAGGAATCACCGTGAGGAGGCTGCTGCCCACACGTTGTAAAATAGCTCTGGGTGTTAATGCCATGGCCATTGTGTCACATTAAGTTCCTGGCTCCCAGGCCTGGCCCAGCATCCTCATTTCTATGCTGTCCTGTGCGTCCCAGTGGCTCTGTTTGGAGGCCGTTGTGTGGTCGCTGTGAGGGTGTACGGGTTTGTGTGCATTTTGGTTTGTATCTCTTAGCCGTAGAAATGGGCCCTGCCCAGGAGGAGCTCGTGTCGGGAGCTAGTCGAGGAAACACCAAGTCTGGAGCGTGGGAGGACTTATCTCAGTTTCTGAAGTCTGGATGTGAGGGACTCTGGATCCAGGAGGCCCAGGTGCCTCCCCGACACCGTGGGCATTGGAGGCAGAGCTCACGAGTCCCCATGTGACCTCGGCAAGAAGGTCTTTCTGCGCTGCCTGTCCCCCACACCCAAGGGTGGCAGGGAAGGAGGGTGCACAGTGCAGAAACAGTGGGTGACGTCCCTACTCCTGTCGTCCCCTCAGGTTGCGCCCCTCTCTGCACTTGTGCTTCAGCACAGCCCCGTGGAACCAAGCTGCTTCTGCTTTTTCCTGTGTGGATGGTTTTTAATTTTGAATTTGACTTTTATCAGATACGCATCTTTTCAGAATTTCCATGTCTTCTGGGTCAATTTTGGTGACTCGTGCCTTTTGAGGAATTTGTCCATTTCTCTGTGTCTGCCATTTATTTTCCTTCTGCGGATATCATGATTCTTGCTGTACTTCGAGGCGGTTGTCCCTGAGGAAGGCTTTAGGAGGAAGAGCATGCTCCATGTTCACCTCCAGGCTTCTCTCTGAGGCTCTCTGTGCCCCCGTGTGGTGCCGAGACCCCACGGGCTCCTTCACAGGTCCCTAAGTACAGGGATTTATCTTGATTTTGGAAAGGCTTTTATTTCTTGCAGGTATGGGATTTCCAGTTCATGATTTTGTTCCCCACTCAAGATGCCATTCTTTCTTCTGCTGGCTTGTGTGCTTTCTACCTGGGCACCTGTGTCCCTGTCTGGTCTCCTGACTGTGACACACCTGCTGTCCTCAGATGTTTCTGTTTTTGTGTTGATGCTGCTTGGCCTTTATTGATTTGTGGGTTGATGTTTTTAATACAGTTTGGCCTTTTTTAAGCATTATTTCTCCAGATGCCTTTTTCTGCCCGAATCGCTTTCCTCTTCCGGGATTTAAATCACATCTGTGTTGTCCTACAAGTTGCTGAGGCTCTTTGTCCCTGAGCAATTTTTTAAATACTTTTTTCCTCCCTGTGCTTGAATCGGGTTGTTTTTGTGGCTCCTTCTTCATGTTCGTTTGTCTTTCTTTTGTCGTTTGGCCTGCCCATGGACTTGCAGGAAGTTTTTCATTTCGGATATTGGATTTCTCAGCACCAGAGCCTCCTCTATGGTCTCCATCGTGTCGGCGTTCTCCATCTCCTCACTCACATTTTTCTTTCAATTTTCTCTTCTAAATCCAACATCTGTATCATTTCTGGGTCTGTTTTAGTCACTGTTTTTTCTTTTCTTTTTAAATATTTCTGCTCATTTGCCAGTTTAGTGATTTTTTTATTGTGTGGACGTGGTGATCACTGCCATTGAGAACGTAGCTTGCACGGTCTTCTTTGGGGTGCGTTGGGCTTTGTCCTGGCAGCTTGGCGGCTGTGTCGGAGGGTGGTGTGGGCCTTTCCAGGGCAGCAGCATGGGCCTCCACCCCAAGGGCGAGGCTTGCTCCCTGCCTCGTCACCAGTGAGCCCCCGGGTCTGTGGAGTCCCGCCCTGTATGCGTGTGGCCCTGGGGACCCTGCGCAGCCCTCCCCTCGGTACTCTGCACACGCTCGGCTGCCTGACTGTCAGCCTCTGCCTCCTCTGTCTGCCGAAGCTGCTTTCCTGAGGCAGAAAGTAGAATGGATGTACAGTTGTCTTTGTGCAGTGCCTGAAAGCAGTCGTTGCACAGTTTGTACAGTTTCTCATCTTTGGCTGAGAAAGTTGATGCCCACTGTTCTCATGGCCAGGCAGAGGCCCCATCCAGTTCTGCAAGCGCCTCCTTTCCATCTGTAAGGCCATCCGACCGCACCCTGGTTTGGCTGGTGCCCTCCAGGCTCCTCCAGGCCCCTTCTGGTGCTGTGTGGCCAATGGCCCTCTGTGATGTCTGCAGGAAGAGCTTGGCTCTGAGCCCGTCGTGGCCCAGCAGGTGGCCTAAGTGGGACTTGGCATCTCACTGCATGGGGAATGCTGTGGCTGCCCAGAGCTTCACACAGTGCTCTCTGATCCTTGGCGGGTTCTGGAGTGTGCAACGTCTATAAATGTGGGATTGACTGGGGGAGGTCCTCCAGCCACTGCAACCTGTGTCTGGGCCATGGAGACATTCAGATGAGGACAAGAACCCCTGATGGTCAGAGATCCAATCCCTTCATTTCCTAGATTAAAAAACAAAACACAGGTTGGGGAGTTTGGCAGTGTATTTCAGTGATGTCACTTATTCATCATTTAACAGAAACTCCTCAAAGTCAATGCGGGCTTAGGCTCTGGGGCTGAGGTGAAACTCTCTGTCCTCAGAATACCCTGAGTCTGGGGAGGAGTGGGGAGCAGAGGGACCAAGGTGTGACATCCACCAAGGACCTTATATGGTAGGAGCTGGGCAAGGCCTGGGGGCCTTTGGAGGAGGGGTTGCATCGGAGTGTGGAGGACCCAGGGATTGGGGAGGAGGACATGTAAAGGGCAGAAGAACTCCTGGGAGGACGATGTCCCATGCCCTGGGTGTGTCAGGGATGTGGGGCATGGAACTCTGTGCTGGGGTGAGGAGGGTGGACTTGCCCAGGGCACAACGGGAGCATGGGACGCTTGGGTCAAAGCCGTGCTGTGCATGGGCTGCAAGAAGGAGGACATGGGAGGTGGGGGAGCCACACAGAGGCCAAGGGGGGAGCTGAGGACACAAAGTGACACAGACCCAACCTGAATGCCATCCTATTGTCCCCAGGCTGAGACCACGGTCCCAGGACACCAAGGAGGGGGGCTCCATGGAGTGCCTGCCATGTGCAGTGCTGCAGTGTAGATGGTGGGGCTGGCTCTTGTTGGACACCTGAGGGTGGATGGGCAGGTTCAGTGGTGTACATGGTAGGCGGGGCCAGAGCCACCTACAGCAGCCCAGGGCCACGCTGTGGAGTCTCTGGGCATTCACCTGGCTATAGCTCTGTACACAAGTTCATGTACACAGATACGCATGTGTACATGTGTCCTGCACACTTCCACATGTGCTCAGTTCCCTGCATGTGCAGATACACATGTGAGTGCATTCATGCACCCTGGGGTTTTGCACAAGTGTGCATATGCACCACACACTCATGCACATGCATACTCTCCCCTCTGCAGGCACTTGTGTTAGGGTGGGATCGTTTCCAGAGCTTTCCTTCCCCATACTCCTGGAGCTGCCCTCCTCACCTGAGCCAGCACATGGGGGCAAGTGGAGGAGGGTGGACAGAGAGCACCTTCCTTCCAGGTGTGGGTACACAGACAGGTGACAGGCCAGTCTCCCATGGGGGACCAGCTGCAGCCTCGGGGACTGGCAGGATGCTACATGGTAGAAGCACCAGGACACCAAAGCTGGACAGTGAGAGGCTGAGCTCAGCCTCTCCCTGGCCTCAGGGACACGGCCACACCACTGTGCAGAGAGCAGTGTGGAGCCCACAGACACATCCAGATCCCAGCCCCGAATTGCTCACACCGTTCTGTCCTTCTGCAGCCACAGAGCAGCTGAGCAGCCACTGCCAATCACCCATGTGCCACACTCCCCCCCTCCTCCTGCTCCTCTCTCTCCGTGGTCCCTGTTGCCCCCCTTCCCTCCCTCATTCTCTCCCTCTCTTGAAAGGCAAGAGAAATGGAAGTCGAGATCTTCTCTTGGTGATAATTATTGAAAAGTTCAGTGCGGAGACAGACAGCGGTGCTGTGGGAGGAGGGGGGACATTAAAATGCATGTGCACAGCTTGGCTTTGCAGCAGATGTTGGCATAATTAGAGAGGAAAATTATGAAATTAATTTGTGGTTCAATGTAAATTTCAGTGATGGGAAAAGCTGGGCTCCAGTCACCTCATGTGGGCACAGACATGCAACACATGTGTGCAACATGCACATAACATGCCTGCACACACACACCCACACATACACACACACACACAGAGGCACAAAGCAGCAATTGTCAGGTCTGTTGGGGAGTCTGGCATGGAAAGTGGGGAGGGATGTGGAAGGTGGGCTTATTTCCTGAGGCTCAGCCATGGGGGCAGGTAGGCCCAGGGTTGGCACTTGGTGGGGACAGCAGAGCTGGTGCAGGGGACGGGGCAGTGCGCAGGTCCTCAGGTTTCTCAAGAGCCCAGGGGAGGTGTTCCCCACTCTGCACAGTGCTCCCAGGTCACAGGGAGAGTGGGCAGCATGCTGTGCAGGGCGGATAGAAGAGGGCACTCAGCAGGGCTGGCAGCACAGGCTCTGGGGCTGTCAGGCCATGGGAAGGGGCAAAACCCTGATGGCCAAGGCAGGGAAGATGGCCTGGGGACAAGTGTGTGGTCAGCTTGGCTGTGAGGGCTGCACTGGGGGTGACTGCCCGGCCAACGGGAATGTGTGTTTGAGGGGAATCATGAGCCACAGAAAGTACTTGTGAAGGGAGGGGTGTGTGTGGGCCCAAACTCCCCACCAAGGTGCTGCCTGGTCCTTCTCCCATCGCCCATGGCTGGCAGTGAGACTGCATGGTCTCTGGACAGTGGACATACCACCTCCTGGCTTCCAGGAGGCCACACCTAGGCAGCCACCTTGGCCGTGCCTTGCTGCATCTGGCATCCTTTCCTACCCCCTGGCCTCAGTTTTCCTATGTGCTTGGTGAGGCTAGGCAGGGCTTCCAATGTGTCACCAGGGCCCTAGGCCTCTGCCCCTGGCTGGCTGCCACATGGGGCTTCTTCCTTGGCCCAGGGCAATGAAGGGTCCCCCAAGAATGCTGCCCAGTCCCTGCCTCTGTGCAGGGCTTCTTCTCCAGGATGCCCTCCCTGACTCCTTCAGGCAGGGGCCCACACTGTCTGTATCACCCCACTGCACATAGGCCGGGGGGGTGAGGTGCACAGCATTATGTGTGCCGGCCCTTCTGTGTTCCCATGATGGCCGAGTCTCAGAGATACCTGCAGCAGCCTAGTGGTTTAGGGGTGCAGAGGAGACACAGGTCCTGGCATTTGCCAGGGCAGTGGGGCTGTGGGCACTGGAGCCAGCACTTTACCCTAGGTCCATGTGGCCCCAGAAGCCATGCTGACACCACCCCAGGGACAGGGACTGGCGCTGGATGGGCTGCGGCAGAGGTGCAGCCCTCCCTGGCCAGCCTCGGGGTTCAGGCCCTCTCCGAGGTGCTGAAATGAGCTGGGCAGGGCCGCGCTCAGCCTCCCTCTACCACCCCTGTCCAGGGCCAGGAGCACCAACACCTCATGGTGTGGGTGGAGGACGGTGCAACCCTCAGGTCAGATGGATTTTGGCCTTGCACTCACGTGTGCCTTGGGCAGCTGGACGGCGCCGCCTTTCCAAACCTCAGTTTCCCCCATCCAGATGTGGCCAGGCCTGGATAGGGTGGGGGGAGTCCTGCCTGTGCCTTCTCTGTGCTCTGGATTCTCCTTGTCCTGATGCCCCTGACCTTATATTCTTCTCTGCAGCTTAAATGAGAAGGAGCAGGAAGGGAAGCCAAGACTGGCTGAGTCTACATGTCTCTTGGGACCCGTGCACGTGCGTGTGTGTGTACGTGTGTGTGCAAATGTGTGTGCATGCATCTGACAGGTGGGGAGGCTGCTGTGGGAAAGGGTGTGAGCAAGTGCCTGCTGCCCAGCCTGGGTGTGCCCATGTGTGCTGGTGCGGTAGCCAGGGTTGCGGTTCAGGTGTGGCCTGCCAGGAACAGTGTGGCCCATGTTGGCACGGTGTGTAGACATGTTTGTTCTGGGGTTATTCCCAGTAGCCCCCTCTGCTCTGCAGCTCATTAAGTCTCCCCCATTATTCTGACATTTGTGCGCATCACGTACCAGCAAGAAGTAATTTACTTAGAAGAAATTAAAAGTTCATTTTAATTGAGCGCACACTGCAGTATGCAAATGAGGACCACATAATGTACACTGATGTGGAGACAAAGCTGCAATCAGCACTTAACCCTCTGCTCACCGGGCTCCGCGCTCCACGGGGGACCCTCCTGCCTGGAGCCCGCTGGATGCCCCCAGCGCTGGGACGCATGGCCTTGCCAGGCCCGCCTCGGGGTCCCCGCCGCAGAGGGAGGCTGCAGGGTGGTGGGCAGTGAGGACAGACTCCCCTCAGAGGATGGGTCTGCAGGGGCTGGTCCCTACCGGGCCTGGGTGCATTGTGTGCTTGGGCTTGGTGGCCCGTGCTCACTGGTGAGAAGGCAAGACTACAGCACCCACGGGCCGGATCCAGGTGACTGTCGTGCCATGGGCCTGTCCCCTGCTTGAAGCTGGAGTCCAACACCCACCGTGGTGTGTTGCTGGTCGTATCTTACCCCTTGTTGCCATACACCGCTGTGGCTCAGAGCTGTTAGCAGGGTGTCTGTGTCATGGTGTCATGGGGAGGTGTCAGGAGATGGATCCAGAGGCCTGTTCTGTAGCCTCCCTTGAAGCTTCAGTCACCTGGACTACCTTCCCCGGGGAGAGTGAGACACGGAAGCTTCCCCAGCCCTGGGGAACCCTTCCTCAGGGGCCCTGGTCCCAGCATAGGACAGCCAAGCACTGTCAGGGGCCCAGTGGACACCAGGCTGGAGACCCAGGACCGCTGGTCTCCCTGCCCCATCTGAGGACGGGCAGTGCCGGCCCCTGGTGGTCTCCATGCAGTTCAGCCCCCGGGGGCTCCCTGCCTTCCTGGGCCATCCTGCTCCATCCCTGCTCTGCATCTCCCTCTAGCCCTGCTGGGGACAGGCTCAAATTCTGGACCTGGGAGGGAGCAGCTCCCCAGCTGTGGTGGGTGCTGGGCTGTGGTTTTTACAGTGGATTCTCCCTACCTGTCAGACCTACAGTTTTTAATGACAGTGAAATGAAGCTGGTTTGCAGATGTGCGATGACAGCCAGCTGCAGGAGGCAGACAGATTACCTCCAGACCCAGCCGGCAATGCCACAGATCTATGTTGAGGGGCGCAGGGGCTGGAGGGGCCAGCAGGAGCTGGGCCTTTTCCTGGGGCCGCTGCTCTGCCCAGGGCTGCCCTCCTGCCCAACAGGGAGTTCACACAGGCCCCCAGCCACAGCCCTCCTGCTGCTGTAGCTCCCGGGAACTCAACAGCAGGTGTGGAGAAAGAGGAGCTGCCCTGCCCCAGGCTGTGGGAGCACAGGCCCAAGAGGGTGACCCTGTGTCCAGCTTCCGCCAGCTGGTCTCAGCCGATGGTGCTGGGCGCAGGGGCTCAGAAGCTAAGTCCACAAAGAAGACTGGCTAGGGAACCTGCATCTGAGAAGCCCTGTGGACCCCATCCTGATCCCCACCCTGCCTTCTCCTTGCCTCGTAGGCTGGGCCTGGCCCCTCCTGATAGAGGCAGAGGGAGGAAAGATGGTGGCCTGGGCTTGGGCAAAGTGGGGTGCAGTATTGCACTGGTTGCCTACCTCTCCTCCAGACACAGCAGCCCTTCTGACCCTCTCAGGTTGGGCTTGGGCTGCCTGTCCCCAGTACCTTCCCTTGGGCTGGATGGGGCAGCTCGGCAACTCTGTGCCTCCTGAATCTGGGGTATACCCATCAGGGCCCTTACCCTGGATGGCCTCTCCTCAGACCTGATCTTTCCCCTGAAGGCCTGGTGAGGGCAAGCGGGCTACACTGCCCTGCACAGAAGCCACAGAGATCCCTGTACTCCTCTCCCCACACCGAGCTCACATCTTGGCTGAGTGGCCCAAGCCATAGCAGGGCTCCAAGGTGGCAGTGGAGGCCATGTCGGGGACCAGCTAGGAGACAGGCCTTGTCTTGCTTGGCCCTGCTGCAGCTGGCCTCTTGCTTGCCTGGGCTGCCTCCTCTCATGACCTCTGCTCCTGGCTTGAAGCCTCCTAGTGTCCCGAGTTCTGCACCTCTGTTCCGCCTGCACACACTTGGCTGTGCTCCTTCCTGACCTCAGCCACATCCTCCCTGCTGCTCAACAGGAAGAAGTGGCTCTGGAAGCTGCGGTGGTCCACCTAAGCCACTCCTCCAGAACTCAGGTTTCTGCAAACCCAGCCTGCGTTCTGGGTCCCAGTGCACAGCCCAGACAGAACAGAGAGGGGCTCTGTGCAGCAGATCTCAGGGCACGGTGCTGACTGGGGACGTGGGTATGGGGCTGCAGACCCCAAGAATTCACACAGCACGAGTGATGGTGTGGCGGGAACAGTGCATTCTTGGGCCACAGCAGGGTCTCTGTGATCTGCTGTGTCTCCTGGTTCCCTGCCCTGGGGGCAGTTGTATCTTCAGTGCAGAGGTCACGAGGACCCCTCGTGACTTCCCTGGCTGCAGGTCAACAGACAGACCCGAGCTAGAGGACGTCTCTGCGTTCACCGCCCCCCAAGGTGCTGCTGAGCCCCTTGGCCTGCTCATGCTGACATTAGGCAGTGGCTCCTGGGACTCAGTGAGGTTGTAGAAGAGGGTGTTGTGATTAACAGTGATGTGCGCCACAGCCAGGATGGGATGGGGCTCATGATGCAGATGAGGAAATTGAGGTCCTCTTGGGCTGGCTGGTCAGCCTCGGCCCTGGGCAATGTGTCCTGGTTCCTGCCCGTGGGTGCCCACTGCCACGCCTGGGCATCCACAGGCGTGATCCTGCCACAGGACCCCCAGCAGTTCCTTTATCCTTCCTGCTGTGATGAACCTTGCCCAACAAATCCTCCAGGGTAGAGGACAGCATAGGTGCAACCCAGTGGTGTTGGCGTGGTGTCACCAACAGGCGCTTATCCATGCGACGCATGGGGGTGGGCAGTGCAGGCAGTGTGGCCACACGGCTGGGGTCCTCAGGAGGCCCTGGGGGTATGGAGCAGGGTGTGCATCATGATTTCTCCAGGGCAGGAGCTGGAGCTGCCCTGGTCATTGCAATGCATGCACGTTCTCTAGTGGCCTGAGTTTCCCCAGGGTGATGCAGGATGGGCAACTGAGCCATTTACAGGGTGCAGGCCCAGAGTACCCTCCAGGCCTCCCCTAGCCTTCATAGCTTCCAAGACCTTGTGAGCCCTCAACCAAGTGGGAATGAGTCCCCCCTCCCCAGTGTCTCAGGGTACCCCACCCTGCTACCACATCTATTGCTTGGAGAAGCACCTTCACCTGTGAGACCCAGGCAGGGGCCTCCTCCTCCAGGAAGCCTGCCCTGCCCACCCCAGTGGGCGCTTTGTTCTCCCCGCTGCCCCTGTGTAGCCCTCCACCCACCCCCCACACCGTGTCTACTCTGGATTTGGGGGCGATGAAGGGCCGTGGAAAAAATGAATAAAGAGATGAAGGCGAGGGAGAGGCCTGGGCAGCTTTCTGAGCTGTGCAGGTGAGGACCACTGAGCAGGGAGTCAGGTCATCAGCAGGTCCTTCATCCTCCAGGCCCCACACAGAGAAAGGGGTAGCAGGCCAAGCCCTGGCACGTGCCTGCGTGCCAGGTATTGGGTACCACGTGGGGGCCATGAGAGAGTGGGCTGCAACCCCACACACCTTCCCTGGGCTCCAGATAGAGCAGGAAAGAGTTAAGTCCTCTGTGAGCAACTGGGGGAAGAAAGTGGTAAACAATTTTTCTCTCCCTTGGCTAAATTAATATGCAAATTCCTAGAGCCCCCTCCACTCCCGTCCCCTGCTTTGAAATTAGTGAGGTAGAATGCTCAGGCTAATTATGCATTCAAACAAGCAGGCTGCATTCTCGCGGTGCTAAGAGGATGCGGAAAATGATTGTGAGGAGATGAGATTGACATTCAGGCTTCTGCTGCATCTGGAGCCACTGTCGCATGCACAGCAGATGTGGCCAGGCAGTGACCATCACCCACCGGCCAGGGAGGCCGTGGGAACGGAAGTCTGCATTGCGCCCTTGCCCCAAGTGAGGGGTGCCAGTGGCACCCACTCTCCCTTTTCCCTACCAGTTGAACCCCATGTTCCTGCCCTGACACACAGGAGTCCCCACCAGCATCTCCAAGGAGCTTATTCTCCACGGTGGGAGCCACGGTGGGGTGGGAGTGGGCTGGGCTTGGTCCAGTGTCCTCTGGCCACATGAGGCAGAGCCTGCAGCTCAGCAGTGAACAGTGCCCACCACACATGTTATACGTTAGAATTGGAGGTAAAATGTCTTTCCTGCCTGTCTTCTTCCCTCCCTCCTTTCCTTACTTCCTTTTTGTGGTACTGGAGATTGATCCCAGGATCTTCACACTGAGCTACATCCCAGTCCCTCTTTTTTTTTTTTTTTTTTTTAAATCTTGAGGCAAGTTCTTGGTAAATTGCTAATTTCCCTGGGCTGGGCTCAAACTTGCCATCCTCCTGTCTCAGCCTCCCAGGGTGGTAGGATTACCGAGTGCATAACCACCCTTGGCTCAAAATTCACTTTTAAATGAATTTCTCAGCAAAGCAGGAGTTGGAGCAGCATGAGGGGACAGAGACTAGCAGTGTGGTACCAGGAATGCACAGAGCAGGCAGGTTTAGGAACTCCGATTCACAAAGCTAAAGAGAGGCTCAGCCCAGAAACCCTTCCTTCCAAGGGCTTGTTCATCACCAGCGAAGCCCAGCCTCTCTGCCTGCCAGCCTCCTCTTACTGCATACCTGTCACTGCCCTTCCTGCCTCAGCTTCCTCACCATGGGACCCTCTCCTACATCCTCTTTCCCTTGCCCCTGAGTCTGGCCCTCTGTCTCTTCTCCTGGCTTCCTGGGCTCCTTTTCTGGTGAGCCCTCATGATGCCTCCTTTATTCATGGACATTGAGTATTCTGGAAGCCTACAGGTGCCTCTCCAGTTTGTCTCTAACACCTGCGGAGCGGTGTTGCCCTGGAGTCTTTGCAGCACCTGTGGCCTCTGGTCTGTCCATTAGTGAAAGGATTGGTGAGGCAGCCTGCATTCTGCTGGACACACTAGTTTGTAGCCACATGGAGGGAGGCTCCTTTCTAAACTGTTGAGCCCAGGAGCATTGGAGAATTTTGATCCAAATCTATTCATACTGCAAGCAACAACATTGTGTTCACTGTCACCATTTTTACTACCACCACGATCATCATCACCATCACCACCATCACTGTCATCATCAGCACCATTACCAACACCATCATCGCCATCACCACCACTATCACCACCACCATCACCATTACCACCACCATCACCATTACCACCACCATCACCACTGTCATCATCATCACCACCACCATCACTATCACCACCACCACCACCATCACCACCAATACCATCACTACCACCATCATCACCATCACTACCACCACCACCATCATCACCAACACCATCATCACCATCCACCACCATCATCACCACCACCATTATCATCACCACCATCATCACCACCACAATCATCACCATCACCACCACCATTATCATCATCATCACCATCACCACCATCATCACAACAACCCTTGGTGTGTTCTGCCCACTTACCTTATACCTGACTGCTTTAAACACATTCTCACTTTGAATTCTCACAGCTCCTAATGTATTACTGTTATTGCCCTCAGTTTAATGATGGAGACACTGACATCCCTAAATAGTCACAGAGACTGGACTTGAACCTAGGTCTTTCTAATACCCAAATCTCAAGTTCATAGCCAGTCTTTTACTTCTCCCATCCCATAAAAGCCATGCTTTCCACGGAGGCTGCTCTGTGTGCTGAGGCTGGGGCCAGCAGAGTGGTAGTCACACCTGAGGTGTGTGGCTCAGAGCAAAAGCAAGTTTTCCAGAGGATTGTGTTTTAGTTGTCAGAATAACCAGGGAGAATCTTAGCAACTGCAGATACTCTCACCTCTCCTAGAGTGTGTGAAGACCAGAGCAGCCGGGTTGTATCCTCACAGTACAACCTAGTACAGATGCCCTAGCCAGGAGGCAAGTCGGGATGGGGAGACTGAGGTCTCAGACTTGCAGGCTATTGCAGACCTTGGTCACAGAGGATTGCAGACCCCCAAATCCCCCCACCTGAAGGATATTGGGACCAGCCTCTGATGGATGCAGGAGGAGATATGACACAGCCTACAGGCCCTAAGCCCAAGGCTGTGATTGGTCCAATTACACCCTCTCTGCTGACCTCGATTTCCACATTTTACTATTGGAGTGTCGCACCAGACACTTTTCAAAGATGCATGACTCAAGTTTTGAGATGATGAGACCAGGCTCCTGTTGATTAATTTGCCTGTAGCCCATCCACCCATAACTCTAGAAGTATCCACTGAAGACTTTTAGGCCTGGTGCTGGTCTCTGTAGGAGGAGCAGAGCCTGGTCCCCACGGGGGGAGGTTCTGGAATGACCCTCCTATCCACAGAGGATGCCGGCAGCAAGGGCCCAGAGCCACCGAAGAGGACAGGGACAACCCAGAGCTTCACGGAGCCTGGGCTTCTCAGCCCCTTGACCCCTGCCTCCCACCACACTCTCAGATTTCCAAAGAGAAAGGGGTCACCACAGCAAAGGAAGGGCTGCAGCCTGACAGTGACTGGCTAGCAACACAGATTCAGATTTTTTTTTTTTTTTTTGTGCTGGGGATCGAACTCAGGGCCTTGTGCTTACAAAGCAAGCACTTTAACCACTGAGCTAAATCCTCAGCCAAGCAACACGGATGAATGGTGATGTGCAGTATTCATCAGATGTAGGGAAGTTCCTGGAATTGCCCACAGAGCTGGAATGTGTAAATGCAGCTTGCTCCTAACACCCAGCGCAGACACTCCTCAGCGGGATGTGTGGCAGGCAGCAGAGGAAGACAGATCGCTGGGAGCCATGCATCTCAGAACCGATCAATAGAGACAGCAAGTAATAAGTAGGAGCGAACAGACAGGCAGATTAATTAGGTCCAGCGTGGAGAGGGTTGGAGAGAGCCAGAGCATGACCCTCAGGCAGGAAGGAGGGGGCTGAACATCTAGGCTGGGCAGACGTGGCCCCAAAACGCATGTCGGCAGCAGCTGACCAGGCAGTGACTCCAGTTTCTGATGGGTGGCCACATATGGCCTGTGTGAGCCTCCAGGTGGGCAGTGGGCAGTGACCACTCTGCACAGAAACCCTGGGAGGGGAGGGAGTCCCTGAAACCTGTCTGGGGCCGGCCTCCTCCCTGGGGATGCAAAGCTGCGGGCATAGGGAAGGTGCTTTGTCCCTCTGACGGTGACGCATGGCCCGCTGACACGCAGCAAGGCTGCTAATTCCAGCGCAGCTGCTGTGGCCGCCCCCAGGCGCTGGGTAATGCTGGGCTGTGGAGTGTGCTGCAAATTAGCACCATTTGTTCTGCAGAGCACGTTTCATTTCCACACAGCATGCACAGTTTATGGCCTCTCTGGCAGAGTGGGGAGAGTGGTGACACAGCCCCCCCGCCACCAGTTACTCGAGCCGCTGCCCTGCGGGGAGGGCATCGGGCTTAGGTCAAGGCCAGGGCTCCAGGAGGGCCTGCAGCTGCATTCCTGTCTCTGCCTGGCAGCTCTGTGGCCTCAGGGAAGCAGCCCGACCTCGCTGAGCCATCTCCTCTCCCAGGACAGCACAGAACCACCTGGCACAGCTCTTAGGTTGGCCTCAATGACCAGCAGCGTGACACTTGTCAGCCTCGTTGCTGTAGGTGACAGGCATCAAAGACCGTTGGAGACCCACCCCAGAGGTCTAGAGCAAGGCAAGTGGCAGCTGTCTCAGTGAGCTGGGCACAGCGGGCCCCAGGCTGGGCAGGGCAGCTATGGTACTGGGGAGGGAAGGCACTGGGACAGGTGCAGGAGAACCAGGAGGGTTCTGCCTGCCCACCTGCACCCAGGGACTGGGACCCTGCGGGCTACTGGTTGCCCCCAAGGTGGGAGACCCGGGTCTGCCGGGCCCTCCACCTCCCTGCCTCTCCCTACCGGCTGGGATGGGACACTCAGCCGGCGTCCCTCCTTTTACCGAGGCAGGCAGGACATCGGGGACGGCTCAGCTCTCCTGGCTTCTGCTCTCTACACCGCTGCCCACCCCCACCCTGTTCCCAGACTCCCTCTGCCCCCCACCACATTCTTGCCCAAAGTGCAGGTCCGAGAGGGGGCAGTGCCCTGAGGACCTCACACAGCCACCAGTGGCTGGAAGAGGGCCAAGCAGCCCACAGGCTCCCAAGAGAAGCACCATGGGGTCAAAGACAGAGTTCCCGAGGAAGCATCTTGGGGCAGGGGACCTCATTCTGGAGGGGAGTGCCATGGGGCCAGGCCACATCCCTGCAGGCCCCGCATCCTCCTTCCACTGATGGCTTCACACTTTTCCTTCCCACGCCACACCCCACATATCCATCTAAGGTGCTCAGCTGTCTTGGAACAGGAGTGCAATGTGGAGGGTGCTTCTCAGGCCTGCAGACCCCTGAGCCAAGGGCTGAGGGTGGCTGAGACGTGGAGATGCTGGCCTCGGTACAGGCAGGGGATGCCAGGTCTAGGCAGTCTGGGCTCAGAGCCCCTGGTGTGTCTGGAAACTCAAAGTGGACATGAAGACCGCTGGGGAGTGTCAACCTAGGGCCAGACCTCCTCCTCCTCGGGTCAGGAGGGAGCCCAGTCCAGGTCACTGGGAAGACCTGCAGCTGGGATGGGCTGGGGGGATCTCCTGGGACACAGCTTTGTAGGAGGAGCAATGCAAGCCTCTCCTTCTCAGAATAGTCTCCCCTGCCAGAACCAGCAGTGTGGCCCCCTGGCACGTGGTGGCTGCCATCTGTACACTGTGTCCAGGACCAGGTAGGGACTTCAGGGACCCGGGGCCAGCCACTCCCTCAGCTGCAGCCCAAGGCTCCCCAAAGGCTCGTGCGGCCCCGAGAACAGGCAGGTGGCTGTCCAAGCTTGGAGTGGACGCAGGGGCAGAGGTGGCCAAGAGACAGGCTGGTTCACACAGCGAGAGGCTGAGGTCATGATGGCATGGGGCGAGAGAAGGAGGTAGACCTGTGCCCACGCTGGGCCTGTATGGCATGAGGCTCACTTCTGGGGGTGGCCCTCCTCCCTTCAGAGCCCAGGATCCTGCTGCCACGCCTGGACGACGCCCCATGCTCTTTAGGCAGGGGGCTGGACAGCCTGGGATGGGTGGAGATGAAGCCGCAGGAGACCCCACCCTTAGCAGGCGAGGGTCTGATGGCGGGATGGTTGGGGGTGCTGGAAGCAGGCACCGGGAAAATGCAGAAGGCTTTTATGTCAGAAGGCAGACGCCTCCATGAATATTTCATCAGGGAGCAATGCGGGGCCTGGAACATCTGGCGGGAGTCTCCTGGGAGCGGGCGCCAGCGCAGGAGGCAGGCACTGTGAAATGTGGGAGGCGGAGGGGAGGAGCAGAGGTGGGTGGGCTTGTGACCTCCACAGCCTCCCTCCCTGGGCATCACACACCGGGGTGGAGGGCAGGCGCTAGGTGGCTCTCTCTATGGCAGCCCTGGGCCCCACCTGCTCCTCCTGCCCAGGGTCCCGAGAGGGGTCTACGCATGGGCTTGGCAGGCCGGGCCAGGACCTGGCACTGGCCACATGGCAGAGGGACAGGTGGGGTGTGCCCGCCTGTGCCAGCTGGGGAGCAGAGAGCTGGGCGGGAGCCATGAGGCTTTGGAGCGGGCTGTGCTGACAGCCAGGGTCACAGCCAACAGTCAGGGCCTCTGCAGCCCTTCTGGGTGTCAGTCCAGGGCTCCTGCCAGGCCAGCTTGTGCCCAGTGGGCACAGGGAAGAGGGGCCTGAACAATCCTGCTGACTGAATGACAGCCAGGGTCCTGGAGACCTCAGATGCTTGTCACCCACCACGCCACAGGTGCCAAGGCAGATCCCCAGCAGCACTTGCCCCTCCCTCCAGGCTCCCAAAGGACCAGATGCTGCTGCACCCAGGTCTGGGGTCTGGGGAGGCGGAGCCACCCTGCCCCAGAGCCCTGTTTCTGTCCAGCCGAGACCCTGAGCTGGAGGCAGTGATTGCAGGGCCATGGGCTTTCCTCTGGTCCCCAAGGCCTGGGGCAGGCACCCCCATGCCCAGGCCCACAGCAGTGGGCACTCAGGAGGCAAGAGGGGCCACCTGGATCCCAGGCCACGGGCCCCTAGGAGGATAGCTCGCCTGGGGACCCTGGTGGCTGCCACCTGGGGAAGGCCCCCGTGAGGGCCCTGCTGGGGTCTGGGCCTCCCCCAAAGCCTCCCCTCCCTCTGACCGCCTCACTTGGCATCCTTCCCCAGCCCCTGAGAACCCAGCTGCCAGCCCTGGCTTAAGCCCTAGTCCCTCCCAGGCTGGGGATTTACCTTTCCACTGTCCTGAAGCCCAGCCCCCTCTGGGCACCCAGCAGGCACCCAGCGATGCCCGTGCTTGGCCTCCTTTCTGGACTGGACCGGTGGCCAGTGTGGGGCACAGAGGCCAGCCTGGGTGTGGCTGTGGTGTCTCTCTGCTGCGCCCAGCCTGGCCATGAGTCCCAGTGCCCCACAGCAGCTCTGTTGGCCCACCGCATGGGAAGAAAGGGCACCAGGCACAGGAGCTAGCACTGCACCCTGTCCCCCCTACACTGGCCCACCAGGGCCACCCACATCCTGCAGCCCCACTTTCTGCCTGGCCTGCGACTGTGGGGAAGGGGATAGGGCTTTGTCCTTGGAGCAGCTGGGAAAGCCCCCACCTTGGACCCCTCCCCTCTGAGCCCACCCCGCCTGCGCCCTTGGCAGCTGGCTCCTTGGCACCAGTGCCCGAGCCCCTGAGTTGGCAGCACATTTGGCTTCAGTCCCGTTGATCTGCACACAAGTACTGAGGTGCCAAGCCGGGCTGTGGGCGAGGTCAGGGGCTCTGGGAAGGCAGGGACGGAGAAGAGGCATGTCTCTGGGTACTCCGGAGCCCCGGGTGATGCCTGTGCATCTTCCCACCCCACACCTGCCAGGGGAAGCGCACGGCATCCTCAGGCGGCTTGGAACCCCAGAGCCCACAGGGCATCGGTGGAGGCGTTGCCGCTGTGAGACCTCCCTCCTCAAACCCTGGCCACCTGGGCAAACAGTGGGCATCCTGGTCCCAAGGCTGCGCCGGGGAAGCCGGAGGCTGCAAGGTCCTCCAAGCTGGCCAGGATGCGGATACCCATCTCTCATGGGCACAGCCATGCCCACATGCTGCCCAACACATGACCCGCACCCGCCGGCACCCCACACAGACGCCAGGCACCTGCGCCCCTCGAGCTCCGCGCGGTCAGTACCTGTGCCTGCCGCCACCTCCTCTCCTGCTCCTGGGCCCGTCTTTGGTTGCAGGCTGCCAGCCGGCTGCCACCTCCCGACACCGGCTCCAGCAGTCGCTGCGGGTGTTGTCTGTGGCTCTGGTTCCTGGCAGCCTGGCATGCAGTGATGGCAGGCGTCCATCGCTCTCCACACCCGTCCCTCACCTCTGCTCCTCCCAGAGCCTCCGGAGCCCCTTGTGCCGTGCAGAGGGGACTTGGCACGGACGGAGCTGGCCCGCCTCTGCAGCTGATGTAGCCATGCTTCTTTTTTTTTTGTATTTTGAACACACACACACTGTCTCACGCACACACACGCTGGGCCCCCACCCCTGCAACAGACATCCCTTCTGTTGGGAGCAGACCCAGTCCAGAAAGCCCCGAGCAGTGGGGCAGAGGGAAGGGCTTCGCAAGTGAGCAGTGGAACCCGGTCTGTGCCGGTCCCTTCCTGTCCCCATCCCGTTCCCTCTTACGTAAACCGTCAGGAAGGGAGAGAAGGAAACACCAGCCCATGTCACATCGGAGCCTCCTGATTGGGCACACCTTTCCACCAGCCCGGCCCTCCCGGCACACTCTGCCCCAACCACCCTGTCCCCTGCCGGCCACCCCCTCCCCACCATCGTCCCCTGTGGCCCACCACCCTCAGTGGGCCGTCTTGCTGCTGTGGCCGCACCCAGCTCCCAGCACTCCTGTCCGTGAAAGATGTTATTTTTGAGTGCCGGCTGCAGCGTCATGCCGAGGATGCACGGCCAAGACAGACGTGCTGCCCAGGCCCAGGCCGGGCAGCTGCAGCTTGTCCAGGCATAACCTGGAGTACTGCCTAAGTCTGGGCAGCCAGAGGAGGTCCCAAGGGTTCTGAGGTCAGCCTGGGTGAGAATGGGGGCCATAGGAGGGGAGACCCAGTCCCCCTGGGCGGCCCTGGGGCTGAGTGTCAGTTTGTCTACTCCTGATTTTGTTAGCATCCAGACCCCCCATCATGCAAGATGGCAGGGGTCTTCGCAGGGCCTCGGGGATGGTGCGGCTCTCAGGCCTGAGCCTGGAGCAGGGCTGCTCCTGCTGCAAGCCCAGCAAGGGGTAGGGGTGCTGGGCCCCGTCTCCCCAGGCAGCACCCCCATGATACCCTCCCTGTGCCCTCTCAACCCCTCCAGGTCCCTGCCAAGCTTCCCGCGTGCCTCGAGGACAGTGTGGGCAGGGAGCAGGGACAGCCACGCGTGGCCTCTTCCTCGTCCTCCGTTTACCCCGGGGTCCCCGGCCTGGGCTTAGCTCTGTTAGGCTGAGGGTCCATTTGGAAACTTGGGCCAGGAGGGCAACACAGACCCCTTGTTGAAGCCTGTCCACACCCGGCTGTCCCATCCCCGTGTATTTCCAGGCTTCGTGTTGCTTGGTCTAACTTTAGCCCCAAACCGAGACGCTGTCTCCTCCCCGTGGTGCGGGCTCTGGGCTGGGTGGTGGCTGGGCCCTTGGTTGGTTGATAACTGCTGATTCTCCAGGCCAGCCACTTGCCTGGGGCTGCCTGAGCATCCTCCCAACTGCCCCGACCCTGCCTCCTCCTCCCCTCTTCTCCACCCTGAGGGCAAGGCCAGGGGACCCTCCTTGGCCCCAGCAGCCTCTGCCCCCGTCTGGGGTCACCTCCCCAACCTCACGTCATGGCCACCTCCTCCTCCTTACTAAGCCGTGAGTTTTCTGTGGCATCTGGGTGGCCCCTGGATGCAGGTGGTGCTTGGGCTCCGAGGTGACCCCACAGTGGCCTCTGACCTTGGCCCTCAGGACTGCCTCTCTGGTTCACCCTGATGCCAGAGGATGCGACCTTAACCTCTGGCCTCCCCCCGTGGCCCTGCTGTGTCTGTGTATTTGGACGGAGGCCCCTGAGGTCCCTAACACCCTAAGGGAGCCTGAGTGCACCACCTCTCCTCCAGGGCAGTCTGGCACTCATTAAATTGTGGTAGAATACGCATCACATAACAGTTATTGTTGTACCATTTTAACACACACAATTCGGTGGCGTTTGGGTCATTCTCGGTGTTGTACAGACGGCACTCTGTCTAGTTCCAGAACTTTCTCCTCACCCAGAGAGGAGCTAGTTCCTGTGAGCAGCGGCTCCCCACCCCACATCCACCCTCTGGGGTCTGGAGTCAGCAACAGCGGCCCTGGTGGTCTTTCTCCAGCACAGGCTCCCCAGGTACCTCCACCGCAAGGCCAGCCAGGACCGGTTCCCAGGATGGAGTCTGAGGTCTGTGGCCCAGCGGGGGACCCTTCCCTGTGGGTGTAGCAGGACTGGGGCTCCAGTCCTCCTCTGCATGCCCTCCCTGTCCCAGTATGTTGGGAAGAGAGTGAAGCTCCAGGTTCTGGGGCTGCATCATGGAGTCCTGTGCACAGGAGTGGGGTGGCCCTGTACCCTGTGCTTTGCCACCAAGAGCCTTTAAACACTGGGGTTCTTGGCTGCATCCTGCTCAAATGAGGTAAAATGAGATCTCTGGCCACAGAGGTGGGAGGAGCAGGTGTGGACAAGACAAAGAGTAACCTTGTGTCCAACCAGATGGAGTCAGGGCACCCTTAGGTCCGGGGCAGGTGGGACAAAGACCACTGGCAGGGCCAGACCTGCAGCTACAGCCTGGCCACTGAGCCACAGCAGGTGAACAGATGCCCACACAAAGCATCGTCCTTCTGTACCCATGTGTGTGGGTGTGTGCTCACTTGCCAGCCCCTCCCTGAGGCTTGGTCACCCTGGAAGATGAGCTAAGCTGGGGGCCCCTCTAGCTGGGCAAACCGGGGAGAAGGTGCATGCATGTGTGTGTGCATATGCATATATGTGTGAATGTGTGCATGGAACATGTGAGTCCCCAAGGATGCATGTGTGTCCACGAGCCTTGCAGTGGTGCATGGAACATGTACGGCCAGGGTAGACTGGGAATCTGTCCCTGCTGTCCCCCACCTGGCCTTGAGGTGGTGACATCAGTAGGTTAGACAGTATGGAGGAGACACACACATGCCTTCAGCCATTGTGTAAACGTCTGGTACTTCCTGCAGACCAGAGAAGGGGGACCTGGCGGCTATGGGTGGAGAGGACGTGAGGGGCCTGAGTTGAGCCTGACTGGGTTGACCTTTGCTAAAGAGGCAGCCAGGCCAGGCTGGGGTGCAGCGTCCCCTCACGCCCTGTGCCCTGCGTCAGGCAGGCTGATCCCTCGAAGGGGCCGGCTTCTGATCGCCCCACTTGGCTGGAGGGCGCCTTCCCTTCGTCCTGCCCGGTTTCTCTGTTTATTTTCCATGCCTGGAGTCTGTTTCTATCCTGTACCTTCCTTGTTGGATGTGATCGTCTCTTGTTTTTAATCAGAGGATTATGTGTAAAATAAATTGGGAATCATTCTTCTTTGACTATTTTGAAGAAAATTATCAAACTTCCTGAGCCTAGTGCCTCTTTTGGAGGAACCGTTCAACCAGTTTTCAGTTTCATTTTTGTTGTGGTTATTTGCTTGGATTTTTCTATTACATAGGTCAATTTTTATCATATACAAATGATAGAAAATTATGTATTTCAGTAAAATTTTAGAATATGTTGCTATAGAAGTGTGCATATTTTCTTGTGATTTTTTTGTTTTGTTTTTTGAGACAGGATCTCTCCATGTAGTCCAGGTTGGCCTCAAACTCACAATGATCTGCTTGCCTCAGTCTCTTCTGTGTTGGGATTACAGGTGTGTGCCACCACACCTGGCTCCCTTGTGATTTTTTTAAAGTCTTCATGTTGATAGATGCGTCCCTTTTCTTAATCTTTGTGTATGTGTTTGTGTGCACCCATGTATGTGTATCTTTGCCACGGGCTATATCCCCAGCCCTTTTTATTTTACTCTTTTGTTTTGAGATGGGGTTTCACCAAATTGCACAGGTGAGACTCAAACTTGCAATCCTCCCTCCTGCCTCAGCCTCCTGAGTGCTGGGATTGCAGGCGTGTGCCACCACACCTGGTGTGCTTGGCATTCCCGTGTCTCATCTTCTGAGTTACACAAAGAAGTGTTCAGTGATTTTATTGTTTGCTCCTTGTTTAATCAAGAAATTGCTCGGGTGCCTCTATCAATGTGACTTTCTTTCTAAGTTATTTTCTGTTTTACCTTTATTTATTTACTTCTTCTTGGGACTGGTTTCCTCTTTCCTGCCTCTGATTTAGATGCTTTCTCCCCACACCTACCAGTGACACGGCACTTGGGGTGCCTGTGCCGTACCTGAGACAGAAATCTAGGTGTCTTCCAGTGTTATTTTCTAGATGTTTTGTGATTACAGTATTTGTTTACCTTTTATCAAAATATCCGATTAGAATATTTTCCCTTCCGAATTGAAGACTGTGACAGACCTTGGTCACTGATCTTGTGTGTAAGAGTCTGTGGCCACTGTCTGGCTGGTGTCTGGGCCGCCCAGCTCCAGGCTCAAGGTCGCCCTGACCCGCCCTCCACAGCACCTGAACTCTGAGCCGTTCCAGCGTAAAGGAGCAGGAGCACAGTGTGTTTCCTGAGGGCAAAGTGCAGAGTTTAAATTTAGCTCCACTTAATTAATTAACGATACTTCTCAGTTCCTCTATTTTTTTTTTGCTAATCTGATTAGCCAAAATCTGAGAGAAGTGTGCCAAGAGTACATCACCTCTCCTCTAGCATCCCTCAATTTCTCCACATTTTTGAAAGAGATTTGCTTTATATGTATCAGTGCTATTGTTGTTCACATAACCAGTTGTTATGGTAGAACTGATCAGCCTCTAGCAGGCTGACAAACCTGAAACAAGGAAAGTGCAAACCACCAGTGTGGGGCCTGAGCCAGGGAGAGGGCAGATGCTGCGGCCCTCTCAGAACAGCATCATGCCCTGCAGCTTGGAGGGATGACAAAAGCTACCAAAACCCAACCACGATGACACAGACTCTGAATAGCAGGGTGCACTCGAGACACTGATTCATAACTCGAGGTCCCAGAGACCAAACACACAGGAGGAGATGGCACAGGCCTCCCTAACGCCTCAGGGAGGAGATGGAGGAGGAGGGGAAGAGGAGGACGATGAGGAGTGTGGGAAGGAGTGCTTTCCACTGCGCTGAAGCCAGACAAAAGCAATACGAAAGAGAAGGCTTCGGACCAACATCTCTCAGGAACTTACATGCAAAAGTCCTCAGCAAAATATCAGTAAATAGAATCCAACAATGTGTAGAAAGAGTTAAACATCTTAACCAAGTAGGATTTATTTCACCTGCACAAGGCTGGCTCAATCTGTAGACTAAAAGAGCACCTACGTAACAACATCCAGTACCACCACGGAGCATACATCCAGGGGCTGGAGACCAGGATGGCAGGGAGCCAGCCATGCTCCTGTGTGCAGCTGTGCACAACACAGACACAGAGTCTGCCTCATTGCCTGGTGGTGGGCAAGTGAATTAAGCCAGGCCTGGTGGATCACTCTGGAAGGCTGGGGCAGGAGGATCACAAATTTGAGCCCAGCCTGAGAAATTTAGCCACTTACTGAGACCCTTTCCTCAAAATAGAAAATAAAAAAAGAGCTGGGGATGTGGCTCAGTGTGAAGGCCCTGGGTTCAGTCCCCAGCATGGAAAAAAAAAAGTGGTACATATACACAGTGGATACTGTGCAGCCAGAGAAAGAAATCTTGTCGTTTGTGACACCAGGGTGAACCCAGAGTACATTTTGCTGAGTGAAATAAGCCAGCACAGGAAGACAAAAGCTGTTTACCTGGGAAGGCAGAGCCCTGGGAAGTGGGAGTGAAGGAATCGGTCTGGGCAGCAGCCCCGGCATGGAGCGTAGGGCGGTGCCCACTGAGGACCCAGGCAGGCTCAGGGGAGGGCGGAGGCCACTCAGCAGGTGGTGCTGGGGAACGTGGACCCTGATCCACGTCACAGCAGTGCACGAATTAACTCAGATGCATCTGGGATGGGCAGGCCACAGAGACAGAGCACAGAATTGCGGCCATGGGGTGAGATGTTTCCCCACGTCGCTATACAGCTGGCGGTGTGTTTGCCATCCCTCTTGCCATTCTGGGTGGTGGCTGTGTTTTGTTTTGCTCTGTTTGCATGTGTGCGTGTGTGCGTGTGTCTGTGTATGTGCATGTATGTGTGTGTGTGCATGTGTGTGTACCATCTCCTTAGCTATCACTAGATAACTATTTTACTCGATTTTCCTTATTTCTCTGAGAGATGCTTATCCTCATTAAACACCTTTCTTTTGGGAGTGTATCTGCCCCCCTTTCTCTAACTGGTGGTGTCAGTCTTGAGTCATGGCCCTGGGGGGTAAGGAGAGCACCTGCCTCTTCCTTATCTTCAAGGTGTAGTAAACTAGTGAGGCTGCGCGGGTCGGTGTGGTTAGTTAGCACACTGGCTCATCTTTTAGGATGTTACGGCGCTGGTGCCCACACCGCAGTGCTTCTGTGGGTGTCTCAGCCCGCACACCACCACGTCCGCTCTGCGGCGTTTTCTCCTGATGCCCGTCAGTCAGGCCGAGGCTTACAATGTCTAGGTTTCTTCATAACCGGAAATGCCGCCCACCTTGGGGGTGGCATCATTGTTTGCTCGGAATCATCTTCCTCCCAAAACTCTGAAAATATTGCCCTATATTTTCAGAATTTGCTGTCTTAAAACTAAGGAATTTAATGTAATGCTTAAACTTTTTTTCTGGCTTTATCCTCGACATTTTGAATATTTTTTTCTTTGAGAATCATCGAAGGTTGGCTGGTTTTCACTGATTTCACCAGATGTAGGATGAGTGGTTCCACCTCGTGATGGAAATCTTCCTTGATGATGCCAAGGTCGCTGTCCCTGTGTCTGGGCTCCTGGCCCGTGATCTGTGGTCCACGAGGACCTCCGGCTTCTCCCAGCTGTGCCTACGGCTCTGTGTGTCTTTGTGTCCAGTGTCCCTCCTGCAGGTTTGCTTGCCAGGGCACTAATACTGCTTTTTAATCAGTCTGTGAGATGTGGCTGATGTGTAATAAATCGCACATATTTAAAATGTGAATTCTCCGTTTCGAGCAGGTCTTCAGTTGTGCAGCCTGTGCCCTGCTCCACCCTGACGGCAGGTCTGCATTTCCTGGAGTTTTGTGTACACGGAATCCCACAGCCTCTTTCCTGGCTCTGACAGCCAGGAGTTCTGTGTCTCAGAGGTATGTTCCTCCCTGCTGCTGGCCGCGTCCCCTCTTGTGGGGCACCATACTCCTGCTGGCAGCGCCCGGCTGCCCCCAGTTCCTGCTGTTATACATGAGGTGCAGCATGCCTGCGTGTCCAAGGCCTCACGGACCTGCTGTTCCTTTTCTTACGAGGGAATGCTGGGGAGTGGAGGGGATGCTGGTGTCTGAGCTGGCGGGCTGAAGGCACACAAAACTCCCCATTGTAGGTGTAGACTTCAAGATATATGGCTCACTGGTTCTTCCCCACCTCTCCCAGCAGCTGGCCACTGTGCCAGCACCGTCTCCATGCAGCCTGCTCTGTGAGCTTGCAGAAGGCCCAGGGCTTGTGTGAAAAGTCACCCTGTGTCCCCAGTGACCTGCTGCCACCTAGGTGCCCCCTGCTGTCCAGACTGTGTCCTCCTGTGTTCTCCCTGGGACACCCTGTCTCTGGAGGCTGTGTCCTGCTTCCCCAGGAGGTGTAGGAAGAGAAAGATCGGGGGCTTTGCAGTCTTGCCTGAGACCTGGGGTGGAGGGGCTGCCAGCGCATGCAGTATGTGTGACCTCACGTTATTCAGTTTCTCCTACTTCCTCATGTATCCGAGATTTAAGCTGCTTTTCTGTGCCTTTTTGAATGTGGTAGGTGTACGAGCTCACCCATGCTAGTGATACCCCACGTGAGTCTGGTGTAGATGGGCTAATGTAAGTAGGTTAAATCTACAAGGGAAGTCTGAACCCCAGTCTGGCCATGTGTCCCATCCAGCACACAGCACCAGAGAAGGCTCTGGATGTCTGTCTGGGCGTCTCCTGGGAATCCTGACTCTCAGAAACCTCAGTGTGGAGGATGTGGCCAAATGCCATCCTTGGTGACCCTGTGCTTGGTGACCCAGCACAGCTGTGTCTCTGGGTCCACGGTGTGGGCAAGCGCTGACTGGCTCCCAGCCTGCCTAGCACCCCTGCCCCAGATGGAGATGTTTTATGGGGAGAAGGAACACTTGTTTTTAAAATGAGGGAAAACAGCACTTAGGTGCAGTTGCCCTCGTGGGCCCCTTCCCAGGCTGGGCTGGAGACTTTGCCCTTCACATCTGGCCAGCCAGGAGGCAGTCGGGTGCGAGGGGCTTGGGAGCATTGGCCAGAAGGGAGAGAGGGTATGAAACTCTGGGCTTCATGGTCCCCCTGGAAGCAGGGTGTCCTCTTGCTGCCCACCCCATCTCCCCAGCAGCTGCCTGCCATCAGTTGTGGGCTATTCCAGGGAACCTTAGGGTGGTCGCCCACCTGTGCATCCCCAGCTGTCCTCAGGGTATCACCTAGGGCCCAGCCCATCCCTGGCAGTTCTCTCTGCCCTTCTCCTTTGTCCCACAGGCCCCTCAGGAATCCAGGTGGGCCGGCTGGGGTGGCCAATACCAGCTAGCTTCTGAGCCCCTCTGCCCATGCTCTGGTGACAGGAAGTACTGGACTCCCTCCCAGCAGCTCTCAACATCCCAGGACAGACAGGGTCGGGGAGGTGTGAGCACAAGAAGCCGGGGCTGAGGGAGGTGGGGTGAGGCTGGAAGAGGTGCCTTGTCCTCCTACTCCCCAGCCACCGGGCCTGGCACTGGCTGGAAATACCTCACTGGGGGCCACTTGGTGGCCTCAGTTTCCCCTTCTCCAGTCCCTGGAGGGACTCATCTAGGTGTGGGCTGTCCATGGAGCACGGGGGCCAAGCAAGACGTGAGGAATGGGGTGCAGGCTGCAGCACCGGCCAGGGAGGAAGAAGGAGGGAGGGAGTTTGCACAGGATGAACAACCGCTCGGCCACTGTCAAACACCTGGGAACCCAGAAACATAGGCCAACCCATGAGTGAGCTGAGCCCCTGACCTGCTTGAGCTACCCACTGAGATATAGGACAGCAGGGTGGCTGGGAGAGAGCCATGCGTCACCCCAGAGCCCCAACTGTGACCAGGACACGTAGGCCTGGGGGAGGGCTGCAGGGGTGATCCTGGCTGCCACCTGGACAAGGTCCTGAGCTGCCTGCCATCCTAAGCCAGGAGCTCTGTCCCTGCCCTGCGGTCAGCTCGGCCTGTCCACCCTGCTTCTGTTGGGCTAGCATCCTGAGTGCTCTGTGGAGGCACTGACCGTGCCCGCCAGAAATCATCAGGCTGCCCAGGACAGTCAGTGGAGCGTGTAGACCACTGCTGGGCCATCTGGATCCCTCTCTGGACCTCAGGCTCCTCTCTGCATGGGGCATCTGGGAGTGCTGTTCTTCCCCGGCATGTATGGCCTCCCAGGAGCGAGCCCCTCTGCAAGACCGCACGGACGCTCAGGAGAAAATGTGCTGTGTCTAGTCAGGCCGGCTGTCCCACGGAACAATCCTCCCTGGAGAGCAAAGCGCTGGGACGCTGTCTGCAGTGCTTCCTGGTCACCCTGACCAGGACCCAGGCCCTGCCCAGAGGGAGGCTCCCTCTGTCTGTGTGACCTCAAAGGCTGCTGCTCTACCCCATGACACAAAGCCCACTCTGTCCAGGCCCGCAGGAGGACGTTGCAGACGAAAGCTGGCATGGAGCCCGAGGCCTGGTTGCTGCCCTCAGTCTGTCCGAGACAGCTCCAGCTGTGGCCAAGCCTGCAGTAGACGTGCTGTCCTGTCGGCCATGTGCTGTCAACACCCGCCCAGCTGCACGGAGCGGAAGTGTCCAGTCATGGGCGTTGGAACAGCTCCAGTGCCACCCACCCAGGGACTGGGAAGTGAAATTGTCAGTTTGCAGGGGTGTGGTGGGCAGATTAAAGAAGAGAACTCCTCCTCGAGGCTGCCTGGCGCCAGGGGTGGACAGAGCTCCTCAGCAGACAGAGGACCCCATCTGCGCTGTGACAGCGACGCCCCCACCTGCCCCGCAGATGCCAGGTACCCGTCGCCTAGGCAGCAGCATTCATCACTCGGGCCATCCACATCTTGGTGGCCCTGAGCCCTGTGTGGCCTGCCCTAGAGGGCTCGTGTGGCAACAGCCCTGTCCCTGGCGCCCAGCAAGTGCTGGGCCCAGCACAGCCTGGGAAGCAGCTGCCCTTGTTGCTCAGCCCCTTCCATTTTGCAGGAAAGGAAACTGAGGCTCAGAGAAACCAAGAACCCTGAACCAGAGCCAGGACAGAGCTGATGGTTGGCCCAGGGGCAGCACCTGCTGTATTGGACAGAAAGAAGTAGGAATAGGAGTCAAGCTGGGGCCAGCCACGCGCCAACCCGTGCTCCAACCCCAGGTCTGCAGGGTGGAGGCTTGGGGTGCCATGTTGACCTTTTCAGGTGGGGAGGATCTGACAAGGGCCAGGCTGAGCTTCTCAGAGCAGGTGTCCTAAAGACAGGGCTCTATCCCCCGGTGGGGGCTGAGCAGAGCCCCTACCCACAACCCACTGCAGGAGCCTCTGTTCTGCTGTGTGTTCCTGCCTGACACTGTGGAAACAGACAAGCGTCAGACTGTCCTGGAAAGCACTGAGGATGGTTTGAGAGGTGCATACGTGAACTGGGCGTGTTGGTGCACACCTGTAATCCAAGCGTTCAGGAGGCTGAGACAGGAGAATCGCTTCCAGTTCAAAGCCATCCTAGGCTACATAGTGAGTTCAAAGCCAGTCTCAACCACATAGTAAGACCTTGTCTCAAAAAACCAAAGGGAGTGAGAGAAAGAGAGAGAAAGGGAGAGAGAGATGTTAAAATGTGTACCGTAGGCATACCAACCCACGCTCCAGGGCAAGGGTTGGAGGCCAAGGGCAAGCGTGAGCTCCTGGCACTTGGTAGCTGGATATGGAAAACTGGCCCCCCATTTCCAGCTCCTGCGTAGACAGGTGTGCACCTCAGCCCTGGGAATCCTCCTCCCACAGGCAGCTCCCACCTGCCCAGGAAGCCCCAGCAGCTTCTGCGTCTGCAGGTGTGACTGTAACAGTGTCCCTGGCCTCTGCCTGCTGCTGGCCACACGCAGGTGAGCAGGAAGTGTTTTCGAGAGGGGAAGGGAGGCAGGCCCCGCCCAAAGTCAGGAGCTTGAAGAGGGCCCTGTGGACCTGGAGGTGACTGGGGCTGAGTAGAGATTATACTCCACACAAAGAAGGTCAGACCAAACACTGTCCTTGCACTGCCGAATAAAACGCCTGCACGGGGCTTTGACCAAACACAACTGGGCCCACCCAGCTCCCCAGGGCGTGGCCGCCCTGCCCCATCAGGAGCACCAGCAAATATTTGCTGAGCAGCTTGGGCAGCTGCCTGAGTTCTGCACATACAGCAGCAGAGGTTGGGCCGGCTTGCTGTGTGATCCTGGGCAAGCCACTGGGCCTCTCTGGGCCTCCGTGTCCCTGTCTGTGTCGTGGAGTGACAGGCTGAGTGAGCGTGAGAAAGGGCTGGCACCGGAAAGGCTCCTTCTGTGGACTTCTTTCTTATCTTTTGGGAAAGTCTCCCGTGCATCCCAGGCTGCAGGACATGAGGGCGGGAAAGGGACAGCCCCGGGGCTGGTGGACTGTGCCAGCGATGCCACTATGGGGCCTGGGCCCTGGGACCGCAGCTGCGTGCAGGGCGACCAGCTGGTGTGTGTCACATCCGCATACACACGTGTCCCTGTCCCCAGTGTCCACGCTGCTGGCAGGGCTCCATCCCTGGCAGGGTTTCATCTGCTGGCAGGGCCAGGAGACATGCGGCAGGCATCCGGCATGAGGCCACGAGCCAGCAGTGCCCAAAGCTGTGACTTGTTTGCGTGGCGCTTTGCCCAGAGCAGCCAGGCCTCGGCTGGACTCCGAGCTTCAGCAGGGCCCCTGCAGCTCCTGCCCCTCTATCCCCTCCTGGAACTGCCAGGATCTCTCCCATCCCGGAATCGCTGGCCACTCTCATAGCCCAGAGCGCTAGGGACCACGGGAGACAGAGGGGGCTGTCAGCGTCCCAGTCCCAGCTCTGGGTGCACTGATGCTCTCAACCCAGAGGCAGCACCTGAAAGCCTTGGGGAGCCGGCCTGACCCCCACCAGCATCTTTCTTGACAAATCCCTGGGGCTCTGTGTGCACCCAGACTGGGACTGGGATGCTGACAGACCCCTTCTGTCTCCTGCCCAGAGCGTGTTTCATGAAATGGTCGGGGAAGGGCTTTGGGGTCCAGGCCCGAGTCATTTCCAGGGTGCTTCCAGCCTCCATCCACCAGCTCAGGAAGCTTGCCAGGATCCCTGCATTCCTGACCCTCAGTTTCCCTACCTATAAGTGAGGAATAGGAATACTTCACCCTTCTAGGTCTTTGAGACAATCAAATGGGGTGACACAGGGAAGGTGCCCCCACTTGGTGTGCACAGTTGGATCCTGGGCACAGGTTTGCCACATTAGGCCTCGCGAACATCAGGAAAGGAGGCATGGTGACCTCCACTCACCGGAGAGGACAGTGCCCTGGGGGCTGGGCAGCCAGTGGGGATGGAGCTGCAAATTCAACCAGGATGATGATGGTGATGCTGCTGATTTTTCTGAGTAGTTTATACATTTTAATTCATGTAATTCTAACAAATCGATGATTATCTCCATTGTGCAGAAGAGAGCAGTAAAGTACAAAGAAACTTTCTCAAGATTAGACTACCAGCGAGTGTCAGAGCAGGACTGAGCCACAGGCCTGCAGCAGCTATGCCATCCTGGCCCCAGGAGCCACATGGCAGCTCTGGAAGGCACCTCGTGAAGTGGGGCCCAGGGCTGAGTCCAGAAGAGAGCGGGAGGCTGCCCTGGGAGGGCTGGGGTGTCCAGGAGGTGCGGCACACCGGGCGCTGTGTCCAGCACACATGCCGAACTCGTGCTGAAACCTCCCCTGGTTTGGTGGTGTTCGGAGGTGGGGCCTTCAGTAGGTGATGGCGCCAGAGGGTGGAGACCCACCCAGGGGATCCCAGAGAACTCCCAGCCCTCTCTCCCCCATGCAAAGACAGCGAGATGGCATCTGTCTAAAACCTAGAAAAGAGCCCTGCCCGGAGCCCAGCCCTGCCAGCACCTTGCCCTCGGACTTCAGAACTGTGAGAAATGCATTTTGTTGCTTATGAGCCCTCAGTCTGCGATCCTTTCCTGCAGCAGCCCTGTCTACCTACCGCAGGACTGGGCCCAGGCTGGCCTCAAAGGCACAGGTGAGGGGCTGGGTCTCGGGGATCTGGGGTGTCTGAGCTCCAGCTGCGGCAGCTGCCAGCCCGCGGGCCTCGGCTTTCCCAGACCCTGCCCCGCTCCCAGACACACAGCCAGACCCAGCCCCCTTGGCACCAGTTGGCAGAAGAGTCCTCTGCAGGGTGGGGTGGACCTGGTGCCGGTCACCACCTGCCCCGGTGTCTGCAATGAGGCATCCTCTGTCCCCAGCATGGTTGCCCTGCTCCCTCTGCTGCAGAGCACAAAAAAGTCCAGCCCTGGGGTCCAAAGCCTGGATCCAAGTGACGTAGCCCACTCTCCCCTCAGTTCTCTCTCTGGACGACATGCCTATTGTTCATCCAACAGCCCGGCCCCTTCCCACGGCACAGCCCAGCGCTGCCCTCTGGAGCACCAAGGCAAGCCCTGCCTTCTCGGTGGTGGTGGTGGCTAACCCCCCACACCGTATGGCAGTGCGGCTGGGCATCCCCTGGAGCTCCCACCCCTCACGTCTGCCAGGGTGCCCGGGAGGAGGGCAAGCCGTGGCTCCAAGGCTGGCCCCTGCTCATCCTGACAGCTGAGACGGAAGCTGGTGGCCACATCCCTGGAGAATGCCCTAGGGCCAGAGGTGCCGGCCGGCTCTTCCCTGACTCCCCTCTTCCTGTGGCCTCCTGGGAGACAGAAGAACAGATGGGAGGCCAGGTTCAAGCACCTGCTGTCTCTCACCTCCTCAGCTGCTGCCCGCCACCCCGGGCTGTCAGCGAAGGCCCTTTGCCCCATGGCTCAGCTGGACTCTGGCTCCGCTGTAGAATGAGGGTGATGCTGGCCCTCATGGGGGTTCTGAAGCTCCAGTGCCTACGTGTGTACACCTCCACCGCACACTAGTGGTCAGTGAGGCTCTCTCATGGCTTGTCCTCCTCTCTATGGACACTGGTTTGGACTATCAGTGGCCCGAGTGACCTCTCCACACACCCTGTGCCTCCAGAAAGACCCCAGCTCCCAGGCCATGTCCTCTTGCGCCTGAGTCTCACAGTCGGTGACCGGAAGGGTGCCAAGCTGGCGGGGCACTCTGCACTCTCCCGAGTTCAGAGTCCTTGCAGCAGCACAGCTCCTGTCCAGGAGTAGAGGGGCCAGGAGCCATGTAGGAAGGACCTGGGGAGACAGGAAGGGAGACTGAGACACAGAAAGGCCCAACAGTGCCCCAGAAGGGAACTAGGACTGCGTCTGTGTGGTGCACAGACTGGCACCACGCCTACCCAACACTCCCCGGGGCCAGAGACAGAGAAGACTCGGCTGCAATGTTGATGAAACCCAGATGTCCCCACTGCAGGGCAAGTGGGCTCTAGGGAGCATTTGACACAGGAAGGAGAAGCGATCGCAGGGAGAGGGGAGCATGAGGTGGGCAGCCCGCCTGCCCAGCCTGGACCCTGGGCCCACAGTCAGCTGCATGTGGGCTGAATGCCTGCCTGACCAGTGCAGAATCCTGATGCCCATGTTTGGCAATGGCTGACTAGTGCATCCCAGGGACCCCAGCAAGTCCCACTGAGAGCCAGCCAGGCAGCCTCGTTCCCCTCCCGGAAGTGAACAGATACCTTGGCGCAGGCATGGGGCGGGGAAGGCTGGCTGAGGAAGTGGGTGAGGCAGGAGCAGGGGCTTGGAAGGGAGCAGGAAAGAGGAAGAAGAGGGATGTTTCCAGCTCTGCAGAGACTTCATGAGACACTAATGGTGAGTTACAACACAGAATTACAAATTGTGTTATCAAAAGCACCTGTGGTTATAGAAAACAGCATATACACATCTCACAATGTTAAAAGGCTCCTTCTGTATTTGGGAATAAAGGTGACTTTTCTATGCTTTTCTTCAATAACCTGAATTAATTTGTTATAAGGAGGAATTTCACTGGAAAAAGATGGAGTGGAGAATTGGCTTCCAAAAGAGCTTCGAAAGTGGGGTGACTTGTACCGCAGGGCTCCAGGGAGCCCTCAGCAGGGAAGAACCAGCCCGGCCTGCTTCCTCACGCAGAATCCAGGCGTCTGGGGCCAAAATCCCAAGGGAAGTCCAAGTCTTTTCATGCTGTGCCCCACTGGACTGGGGTGAAGCATCCCCCAGTTCATACCCACTGAGACCCCAAAATGGGATGTTACTTGGAAACAGCCTTTGCAGATGTGGTCAAGTTAAAATGAAGCCCTGCTGGAGGAGGGTGACCCCAATGCAGTGACCACTGTCCCCGAGAAGACCTGCAGGAGGGGCGGCCTTGTGGAGACCAACGCAGGGCCTGGCGCCGTCTTGGCCCACAGGTTCTGTGGGGTCTGAGGACAGGGAGGACAATCTTCTGCCCCTGAAAGCTACTGTGGTCCACGGAAAAGGGCGTGCTCTTTGTCCCTAAACAGTGCACTTCCTGTGGGGAGGGAGGGATCTCAGGGCAGACCCTGTGGGTCTGTCTCCTCCACTGCCATATGCCGTCTCCATCCACCCCAACCCCCAGTGTCGGGGTGTTAGGGTGAATGCCCCATTCCCTCGAGATGGCTCCCTTGGGGCTGCTCTGCACAGCCACGGGCACTCCTCTGGGCTGCTGCAGAGATGTGGCAATTCTGCATGCTGGAAAGAGCTGCTCGGACTCCATGACATCTGGGAAACATCATGAATTGAAAAGTGCCCGGCTAAGATGCGCCCGTGTTGCTTCCTGGGCTCAAAGGCCGCCTTTGCCAGGGCTTCCTGTGTGGGGTGGCTTCAGCATCCCCATTCAAGTCCAGGTTGCCGGAGCCCCTCTGCCTCCCAGGCCCCCATCCTGGGTGTGTGGCAGCCCAGGCTCAGCCTCCGGCCGTAGGTCCTCAGGCCTTTGTCCCCCCCAGTGCCGGCTGCTGCATTCTCTGGATGGTGAAACAGAGGCTCGGAGACCCCAGGAAGCAGGCGGCCAATACAACCCCAGCCGCAGCACTCAGGATAGGGTGGCACCTGCCCCAGCCTGGCCCAAGCAGTAGGACAGGAAGATGCGCTGCTGCAGTGACGGAGATGGCACCTGGGGTCTGGCGCTGGGCGGGGAGGCATGAGAGGGCAGCCGGGACCGTGGGGGTGGGGTTTGGCCAGGGTGGCTGGTGAAGGTAGAAGGCAGGTGGGAAGCCGGGCAGGACCCGGAAACAGACCCGCTTTCCAGGCCCTAGCAAAGTCACCTCTGCCACAGGTCGCAGAGGAAGAGCGGCAGTCACATCTCATTTGGCACCACCACGCCCAGGCACAGTGCTTCCCAAAGCTGGCAGCTGCGCCGTCCACCCGTGTGCCTTGTGTGGGTCCAGGCGTCAGCACAGCCAAGTCTGCTGCCGGGCCCCACCTGTTTGGCACTCTGGCAGTTTCTCCGGGATAGGGCGGCCCTCAGGCTCTGTGGAGGAAGGTGTTCCAGCCGGCGGCCGGGATGCAGGCTGCCCGTGCTGGGGCTCTCTCTGGGCACCTGTGCTCAGATGTGGGTCAGGCCCTGGGCAGATTCCTACAATTTTGAGGGTGCGCCCAGAGCCTTCTTCAAGCCCATGATCACAAACACCTCGCCCCCTGCTCACCGGCAGCCCTGCCTGTGCACGCCCAGGGCGGGAGTATCAGAAGGCTGGAGAGTCACAGGGAATTTGTCCTTATCTGGTGTCTCACCCGCTTTGTTCCACATTCAACCCAGTGAATGTTACTCATCAGAATTGAAAAAAAGTCATAGAACCGTATTGCCCACAAGACAGACTGTGGAAGAAAGGATGGGGTCAGCCGGCTCACACGAGTGGGACAGGATCTGCCCTACCACGACAAGGGAAAGACGAGCCGCAGAGTTTTTCTGGGCTCTGGCGGATCCAAGGCTCTTTTCTAGACCCATGCAGCATGGATGCGACTGGTGTGGCTGTGGGGAGAGGCACCGGCCTTGGGGTGCTCCCTACCCACAGGCAGCTATGTCCGTCCTCTGGACTCCGTGCAGACGTCCTCCACGGTGATGTGCGATGACCACGACAGCCACGCAGACGCAACTGGACCACAGAGTGCACACAGGGCTGAGACGCGGGACCCGAGAGGCCATTGTCCAGACTCCTGGCCCCTGGTGCCGCATCCCTCCCTGCAGGACATGGGACGGATGCTCAGGAAGAAGATCAGGGCAGCGACTTCGCTATGCCGTCCAGACAGAAAGGCAGGGCAGGGTGGCGATGCTGGGTCCCGCCTCTCTCGGGGAGAGAAATTCTATTTTCTGTGGCCTGCCTTGGGGAGGCAGATGAGACCCAAAGACTCAGTGTCACCTGTCACTGGGCCCGTCATCAGGGCCCAGCAGGAAAGGTGACACCCGAGGGACGTGTGGAGGGGCAGAAAGTGGTGCTAAGGGTGTTGGTGACCTGCGTGGGGCAGACCTGTGCTCACATCCTGTGCAGCTGTGCAGGGAAGTGGGGAGAATGACAGGACCAGACTGTGACTGTGTGCAGAAGCCAGGCTCTCCCGGCCAGAGTCGGGTGATCTGGGGCTTTGGCACCAGTTGCACATGGCAAACAATCCATGGCGGTGTCCCCTTACGCTCCAGGGTGGGGTCAGTGGTGGGGTCAAGCAGGCAAGATCACAGGGGCAGACAGGAGGGGCAGGAACACAGCACGACGGAGTGACTGGTGACGGCAGCTCAGACTCCTGGTGTCTCAGGCACTGTGGGAAACCAGCCGGTACCCTGAAGTTCCTGGCCCTGGCCCTTTCCTGGCTGGCAATGCCCATGTGACCCTCTCCGAGGACGGGTGGTGGTGGCAGCCATCGTCCCCGTTGTCTGATTCACAGGAGAAGCAGCGGGGGTGCCCCCACCCCCGCGGTCCCCTCCATGGTCACATGCTATCATCTCACCCTCATGCTCACCCTCCCTTGGCTGTGGTGCTGCGCTGTCCCTCCTCACTTCCTCCCGAGGCTGTGACTTCACTGGCTGCTCTCTGGGACCCGTCTGCCTTCTGCCCCACCTTTAGTCAGTTTAAGCTTCAAGTCAGTTAAGCTTCAAGTCAGTTTAAGTAATCCAAACTTAATATGGTCAAAGCACAAAGGAGAACACTGTCACTCACCCAGGCAGAAGTCCAGAGGCAGGACAGGTCCAGAGACAGTGAGTACATGGTTCTGGAGGCCACCCAGAACTCAGGTTCTGTCACACCTTCCTGTCCCCACAGCGACTCACACAGTACTGTGCTTCTCATGGTGACAGGATGGCTGCAGTGATCCCAAGCATCACACACAGGCCCCCATGGATAAATATGTGCTTCTTCCAATGCGCCTCTTTCTGGTGAGGGAAACCATCCCAAACTTGGCCTCATACCTGGTGGCAGAATCCCTGAAAGGTGAGTGGACCTGTGACTGGCACAGTTCGGCCATGGTTCACTTCTGGGGCTGGAGGTCTGAGCCACCTCCCTTGAAGCACATGACTCATGGGAAGGAGGGAAATGAGCTGGGTGTGGAGGACGGAGGTGGAGCAGTGCCCACAGCACCTGCCACACTGCTCCTGTGTGCTGCGGGGTGACTGGGCTGGTGGGCGTCTCTCGCAGTTTCTGGTGGTGGCCTCCTTGGTGGCTGTCACTGTCTTTAGTATCTGGTCCTGCCAGGATCTGTGAGCTGGTTTCAGGGCCACCTGACACACAAGCAGGGATGCAGAACTTGGTCCCAGCTCTCACTCAATGCTTCAAAAGTCCCCAGCCCACTGCTTCCCTTCAGGGGGCCATGGGACAGACACATGGCCCGCCACCTCCACAGTCACCACCAGGGGCTTGTGGCACAGGGACACATTCCCTGCAGTGCAGGTGCTGGGCTTTAAGCTGTTGCATGTTTCCATGTTGTTTTCCTTTAGAACAGAGTACACACGTCAGTCAACTGAGTGGGCTTGTGTGTGTGCCCTTCACTGATTCCCATTCTGTGCTGGAGGCAAAAGATCCAGCTGTCTACTTAAGATCGTACCCTGGTTCCCAGGCCCCTTTCAGGAGAGATTTCGAGCTTTGGTCTGTGTGATTAGGCAGGGCACTTAATGCAGAGACCTTGGCCACAAGCCCAGGAATCTCCCAGAAATCTGCATTCTGATGGGACCCTCACAGGATGACTCTGTGAAGCTGTGGTCCAGCACTGCCGAGCCCATTCTGACCCAGTGGTCATTGTGCCTGTTAAAATCAACACTGGACCAGGGGTGCTGTCACACACCTGTAATCCCAGCTGCTTGGGAGGCTGAGGCAGGTGTATAACAGGGCCCTGGAAGCTGGGCCTTTGTGAAAGCGGGGTGAAGCTCGGCCTGTCTGCTTTTACTGCGTGTCTGTCAGACCCTGTCCAGCCCTGCTCATGCTGCGCACTCACAGAGTTTGGGATACAAGGTCCTGAGCCCTAAACACACCCAGCCTGTCTCATCCCTCCAAGGCTGAGGACACTACCACCCGAGCAACTAGTTCTGAGGATTTTCAGGGACACCGAGTCACCAGCTTTTGCAAAACCCCTGTGGGAACACTTAAGTGTCTCCTTTCATCGTCCTACAATTGCAGTCACCTCTGATCCAGGAAGAGCAAAGCCCAGCAGACCACCCAGCAGCAGGAGTGCTGAGGGTGCCCCAAAGCCATTGCCTCGGCCTGGGAACCAAGTCACCCCCACGTGCTACTGGCTCTCCCAGACCCTCCAGGAGCAAACACCCAGACCCGGGGCAGCCAGATGTGACCAGCTGTGCAGACCCGACCCTTGCCTTTGCTCCCCTTTTCTATAAAACCCCAAAGCTCTGTCGGCCCCTAGACAGATCTAAAGCTCTTTTCCCACTCTCCTTGAGGCTTGTCCTCTGGGTTGACAATGAGGATTTCGCCCTAAAACTCCAGGAGGATTACGCATTCAAAGTCAGTCATGACAATTTAGTGAGATGTTGTCTCAAAAAAAGTGAAAAGGGACTGGGGGTGTCACTGTGCAGCGGAGAGCTTGCCTGGCATGAGTGAGGCCCTGGCTTCATCCCTAGTACTGGAAGCAAAAATTGACATTGGTTGTGATTCTGGGCATGGGATCGTCTGTCTGGCAGCTCTGGAAAGGAGGCCAGCAAGAGCACAGTGGGCAGACAAAACTTCGGGGACAGGGGAGGTTTCCACCTGGAGGGGGGGCATCACTGACAGCAGAATCTGCTGAAGCTTCTGAAGGACAGAGAGCTTCTGCACACACATGTGGGGACCCAGGTGGGCTGGTGTGGATGCTCCACTGCTGCAAACATGTCTCCTGTCTTGTGGCCACCCTGGCCGGAGGAACAACAGTGGCTTTCCTTCCTGTCGGTGCCAGTGGGATATAGCACCCGGCTCCAGGCCAGGCACCCATGGGGTGGGGGGGTGGCAGACCCGCTGTCCCTTGGGGAGCTGGGGGATGAGCACATGACACTCACAGGCTTTTCATCCTTTGTGGTCCCTGACTGTCTCATAAAACAAACACTACACAAGCTGCCCAGGGCCCCATCGAGGACAGCAGGGCCTGGCAAGAAGGTCTGCATGCCAGGACCTGGGGGCGACTCTGGGTTGCGAACCTGGATAGGTGGGAACGTTCATGCCTGGAACCCGCTGTCAGAGCACTGAGTCGTGGGGACACAATGGGATGACGGACACACCTCACTGGGGATGATATTGAGTGCCGGACACAGTTCCGGCCAGGCCCGCCCAGCGACCCTACCTCCGTGGTACGCTGGTGTGACGAGGTGAGTGCACGCCTGGGCAGGAAGGGGGAGGGTGGAGGTCAGGTCAGGCATGCCGTGGTCACCTTGCTGCTGGTGTAGACGAACTCTTGTCCAGGTGACCCAGCCGCTCCGTTAGCGGCTCGGCACCAGCCGGGGCACCGGAGCCATGGGTGCAAGGCTGTGTGCTGGAGAGGGCTAGGAGTTCGTGGAAAGGCAGGAGGGTGCCCGGGACAGGGCAGAACCTGTGGGCTGGGCTGGAACCTGGGAAGCTCAAACACTGCGCAGTGCGGACCGGTCCTTCCCTGAACCGCGGGCTGGAGGTTCAGATGCGGCACAGCCAGGTGGCGACACGGCCACAGAGAAAGGGTGGCTGGGTCCCGTCCTGGCCAGGGCAAGCTGTACCAGGCAGGGCTCCCTCCCCCTGGCCCTGTCCCCTGTCCCTCCTCTCAGCACACAGAGTTGTGGGCCTTGAGGGCTGTACGCAGGCCTTTCCAGATGGCATTTATAAGTGCCCTTTACTTCCTGAAATTGATATGCATGTCAAGGACGTGTTTTCCCCTGGGTTTCGTAGTTTGAATATACTGCTTGTGAATGCAACGTGATGTCTGTTACTAAAAAGTGTAATTTTGAAAACAGCCTCCCAAACCACAGAGGGGCGTTGTGGAAACACCTCGCACTCCGGCAGGAGCGTCCCTGCCCCATTGAGGCCGCAGACAGGAAGCGCTGGGGTCTGGAGGGCCGTGGGCTGGGTGTGGGGCTGACCCGCCAGGTGCTATTTTATTCATTTGGAAACCACCACCTCCCTTTGAAAGCAGGTGTCATTCTGATGGAGTCTTTTTCAGGTAGGCTCTAGTGAGCCCCTTGCTGAGAGTGCATCCTTACTCGCCTGGCAAGTGGGAGGGGAAAGTGGAGGCAAGGAAGCAAAGCAGGGAAAGAGTGGCCATCCCAGTCTGGGTCTGTGTGGATACTGAACTCTGCCCTCACCGTGTCCTGCCTGGACAGAAAAGATGTGGTCCTCTTGGTACTGGAAGCGGCCAGAGGGCCCGGTGTGACCTGGGGGTCTGCCTTGGTTAGAGCACCATGAGGGCCTTATCTCCCAGAGCAGCCGGGGAGCAGTGTGTCCCGGAGGACCCCAAACCTTCGTCCAGGCTCCTCAGGCTGGAGCTTCTGCACTTATGACGAGCACGGCCATGCCATGCACCTCAGGCTGGTCAGAGCCGAGGGCAGGTGTGTGGAGCCGAGGGCAGGTGTGTGGAGCCGAGGGCAGGTGTGTGCAGCCGCTGCAGAGATGGAAGCCTCTTGCTGAACTGCCCTGTGTGGTGGGCAGTGCCACACCAGGCTGAGCTGCTACTCCTGCTGGAGAGCCCTAAAATCAAAGGTGGGGATTTCTGTGGACTTGGAGGGGTCCAGAGAGGGGATGTGCAGCCATTGCCTCGAGCAGACTGTCTCGCTTGTTGGAGGCCAGCTGGTGCCGCACATTTAGGCTGAAGGCCGGGAGGGACTCTGGAGCCTGTGTCAGGGTTAGAGATGACCCACACTGCACCTTCCTTGGCTCCTCTCACCCTTCAGGCCTAGTGGCTATCCTCCCTAAGGGAGCCCCTGCCCTCCTGCCCTGGGTATCTCCCCGAAGGATGTGGGGTTCAGTCTGGGCACCTGCTGACACTCGGGGCTGTTGGGGTGGGAATGCCACCAACCTTCAGGGCTCAGGATGCCACCCTGGAGAAACCACGTCTCTTGCCCCACGTCTCAGCCAGCTTGGCCCACCCCGAATTGCAGTGATCTCACTGCTGCTGGTGCCTGGCTGGCTGCTGGGCCCCTTCCCCAACCACCCCTCAGGGAGACCCAGGTCTCCACAGCCAGGGACTCAAGCACCTATCTTGGGCTCGCACTGTCACAGCTTAGTTCATTATGTGTATAAACCTTTTTTGAACCAGCAGGTTTAATTAAAAGAAGAATGTCATTATCTCATTTTTAGTTGCTTCTATCAATTTTGAGAAACAAGTACGATGAAGAATGTCTTGTATATCCACCATCAGGAACAAAAATCCCTTCCCCCTCTTTTTTTTTTCCCCCTGTACCAGGGATTGAATCCAGGGCCTTTGCACTAAGCTATACAGAAAGTCCCCGACTTACAAAAGTTCGAGTTCACAGATACAAACCTCCAATTATGAATATTCGTAGATGTGAACAAACCTCAGAAGTAGCTCACGTGTCAGCCAGACACTGTCGTGGTGTGCTGCTGTGTGCTGACTGCACAATGCAATAGTGTAGCACCGTGCACAGTCAGAGCCTGGGATGTCTGGAAGCAAGAGGAAAAGCCGTGGTGCTGTGGGGGGCTGCTGGGAAGCGCAAAGTGATAATCAGGAAACAAAAGTGAAAATGATTGAGAGACTGGACTGAGGCAAAAAGATGGTAGACATCACTTGTTTTTAATAACATGAATCATTGAACCATTGGCATGATTCTGAAGAACAAGGGCAAGATCATGGAACACGTGAAGTGGGTTTTTTTTTATGCTTTACATTGCCGGGCGTGGTAGCACTCACCTGTAATCTCAGCACTTGGGAGGCTGAGGCAGGAGGATTGCAGCAAGTTTGAGGCCAGCCTTGGCTAGTAGTAAGTCAAGCCCAGCCTAAACTATACAGTGAGACCTTGTCTCAAAAAAACCCCAAAAACCCAAAAAGCATTATATATTTGTGTCAAAGATGTATAAGACTCACTTTGTCCAATTTACGAACGTTCTCCCAGAACAGAACCCACTTATAAGTCAGGGACCCATTTACTGTATTCCCAGCCAATTTTCTATTTTTTAGACAAGGTTTTGCTGGATGTGGTGGTACATGCCTTTAAGCCCAGCACTCTGGGAGGCTGAGGCAGGAGGAATGCAAATTCAAGCCCAGCTTGTACCATTTAGCCATTTAGACCCTGTCTCAAAATAAAAAATAAAAAAATGACTGGGGATGTAGCTCAATGCAAAGTCTCTGGATTCAGTCCCCAGTAACAATAAATAAATATTTAGAAATAGTTTCAATAAGGTGCTAAGTTGCCCAGCCTGGGCTCAAACTTGCGATCCTCCTATTTCAGCCTCCCAGAGTGCTGTGATTAACAGGTGCTGTGTGCCATGCACCACCATGCCTGGCTTTTTCTTTTTTTTTTTTAAAGTATAAAAAAATTAATGGTGAAGTTGAAGCATCTCTATTTTTAAAAAATAAATGTCACTACCTTTCTTTTCTGATTACAAAATGTTGGAAAAAATTGAGAAGCACTAAGAAAATAAAAATGACACATAATTCCTAGCAAACATTTGGGTTTTTAGCCTTCAAGTCTTATTTTTTAACTAAGACATCCTCCCCGACAGACAGTTCAGCCATCAGCACACACTGGTCCATAATCAGGGCTGTGAGTGCACAGGGCACGTGACTTCTTCAGGGCGCTCCTGGTTTTCAGAGTGTTAATCACAACACGGTGTGAGCACCCTGTGTGCGCGTCTGCAGAGTCTCTCTGATTCTCGCGGGTCGCATCTGTCCCCCAGCTTTCCACTACTCGTAAAGCCACGGTGACAAATCCCGACTGCTGGGTGGGGCCCCGGCCTCCCCAGGACTAGGGGCTGGTGGGGACAGGCCCTCGGGTGGCCCTGAGCACCTCCTCGGGAGCTGGCCCTTAGGATTGGCACTGGGCAGCGGGGTGAGGGGCACGAGGTGCTGTGCCGAGTTCCCAGGGGGACTTGGGACCTGAGGGTTGACCAGGAAGAGAATGGTGCTGCTTCCGGTGGCTGTGTATGGCGTGGCACTGGGTTCCTGTGGGGCAAGTGGAGGCAGGCTCAGCACTCTGCCCTGTCTGGCATCACCCATGTGGGTGCTGGGCTTCTCCACACTCCAGAAAGTGCGTCCCTGCCGCCTGGCACATTATACTTGGGCTCTCACCAGTGGGATTCTGGGAGTTTAGCCCAGTATACCATGCAGCAGTCTCTGAGGCATACAGGCTCTCCCACTTTTGGTTCCCCTGTCTGCACCCAAAGAGAGGAACTGTGTCAGGGAGGAGGAGAGGAAATGAGTCTAAGCCACGTTGCTGTGCTTTCTGCACGCACGTCCCATCTTCTTGGGCCACGCCCCTCTCCCACCCCTACTCTGCACGCACCCCAGTGTTCCCTGGCGATTGTTTGGTTTCTCCGTAGAAGCAGAAATCCAGGGTGTGGGCAGACTGGGCCCGTGGCAGAGGTGGAGCTGCTGCTCGCATCAGCAGCAACGTGGCTGCCAGAGGCTGGTGGGATGGAGATCAGAGGAGCTGGGTGGAGGCCAGCCGATGCCCTCTGCGAGCTCCTGGCTGGAGGAGAAACAGCCACCCCACAGGAACACAGACTGCAGAAACGAGAGGTTGCAGAGCTCAAGCGCACTGAGGCCCTGGCCTGTCTGGTGTGGGATTTGTTTGGTTAGGTAACTAGGAAGTGTTGTGCAGGTCTGTTTTCTGAGTAAAGTGAACAAAACTGCTTAGCGCATACAGAAGGCAGGAATGTGTTTGATTTCCTCTGTGAGTCACTGGGCCAGAACAGGGGAGACTGTCAGGCGTGCAGACGTGGGGGGCAGGGCCTGTGCAGGCTGGCCCAGGGACCTGGGGCTGGCACCGCAGCAGCCACCACCCGGTCACCCTGAGCCTTCGGGGACGGGGCTGAGGCACACAGCTTCCACCTCTGGAATCCCAGTCCTGCATGCAGCCCGAGACCAAGCCATGTGGTTCTTAGCACTTAGGGCTGGGCCCGGGACCGGTCTTTGGCCCACAGTGGATGTTGCGTCAGGCCATTTGTCCGGGCTCAGTTTCTCCTGCGGAAGCAGGCGTGGGCTTACTGGGGGAGGAACAGCTCAGTGGGAAGGTGCCGCTGGACCCGTCTGATGTAGGAGCAGAATGTAAAGTAGGACAATGGTCACTTTGTCGACTGCCATGTGAAGGAGACATTACAAGATGAAAACATCAAAATGCATTCAATGTTATCACTGTTAGAATAACACTCGTTAAGTCCTCCTGGACCCACATGGCTAGAGTCACTCCTCTGATTGAGTCACAGGTTTCTTGGAGCTTGGGGCAGCAGAGGCCCAGGAAACTCCCCAGAGGTGGGCAATGACCCCTTCTCACTGCCCAAAGCCAAGGCAGGTAGGAAGGAGTTGGTGAGGGATCGAAACCAGGGAGAATGCTAGCACCAGGCAGGAGGCATGTTCAGCCTGTGGTGGGAGAGTCCAGGATTGCGTGTCCCGCCCTGTGTGGTCAGCTGCCCTCTGTGCAGAGCTGAACGGGTGTCCAGCCCCGGCGGCTGCTCAGAGGAGACTGGGTGGCCTGTGAGTGATACCTGTCAGGTGCTCTTGTTGTTTGCTGGCTGCTTTGGCCAGTATTTAGTGATCATGTTTTGGGAAGCGGGGAGAGCTCTCTCGACCTGACACAGTGGCTACTCTCCCCCATGCACACCTGCCCCCGAGGAGCTCTTGCCCAGCCTGTGTGAAGCTCTGGCTTTGGTCCCAGCACTGCAAACATAATTAACTAATTTTAAAACAATAATAAAGCTCAGCTGTGCCACAGCATTTCTGAGCGAGCTGGCCCTGTGTCTGCACCCAGTGACCGTGGTGGTGGTGGCTCCAGGCGTGGCCCGCAGGTGCCAGGGTCCACGCAGCTCCCAGGATGCCCATACCTCTGACAGAGTGGTCCAGACTCGGGTTTCCAAACATGCTCCGAGGACTCACTGTCGAGGGCGCCAAAGTTTATTTGCTTCCCCTGGTTTATTCACGTGTGTTTCACTGTGTCAGGGTCTCACATGTTTTTGAAATCTTTAAATCAAAGAGGTTAAATGAGGAGCCGCCGAAATGCTGGACACGGAATTCTAGAGGCACCACACTTACTCAGCGCGGGGCCTGCAGGCCGGGGTTCAGCAGGGAGCTTTGACTCTTGTGGGGCAGCCAGTGGCACTAACACACTGTCCCTCTTCTGCAGCCCTTGGGTGACTCCAGCAGGATGCTTGTCGGTGCCCTACCGCCCCGAGTGACGTTGCCCTTCCAGCACCTGGTCTGCGTCAGGGCCTCCTGCCGTCCAGTGCCCAGGAGACACAGAGGACACCACCTCCTGCACACAGTCCCCGCTGCCCGCTCAGACCAGGCCGCCCCTGTCTTCACCCGGGCCCTGGCCTTTGGGGACAGAATTGCCCTTGTCGACCAGCATGGCCACCACACCTACCGGGACCTGTACCACCAAAGCCTGCGCCTGTCCTCAGAGATCTGCAGGCTCCGAGGCCGTGTGGACGGCGACCTGCAGGGCGAGCGGGTCTCCTTCCTGTGCTCTAACGACATCTCCTATGTCATCGCCCAGTGGGCCTCGTGGATGAGCGGTGGCATCGCAGTCCCGCTCTTCTGGAAGCACCCTGAGGCGCAGCTGGAGTACTTCATCCAGGACTCCCGGAGCTCTGTGGTCCTGGCTGGTCCAGAGCACGTGCCGCTGGTGGGCCCGGTCGCCAAGAGGCTGGGGGTCCCGCTCCTGCCCCTTCCTCCTGAAGTCTACCACAGGGTTGAGGAACAGCCAGAGGGAGAGCTGGTGGCAGAGCCCGCACGAGAGCGCGAGTGGCGAGACCGGGGCGCCATGATCATCTACACCAGTGGGACCACGGGGAGGCCCAAGGGTGTGCTGAGCACCCACCGCAACCTCGTGGCCATGGTGAGTGTGTCCCTGCTGCCCACCAGGGCTCGGTCCCATTGGCTGAGGGACCTTTCTGGGGCTGGCGTGTGCCTTTACCTTTCTGTAGGGTCATTCACAGCTGTCACTGCCCTGCCAGCTCTGCTAAAATACTTGGTGATGGGGGCTCTCTCCTCAGGAGCTGCTGTAGGGGCAGTAGAGCTGGCCGCATCCTCCTCCTCTTTCTCTTCCTCCTCCCCCTTCTCCTCCTCCTCCTCCTTCTCTTCTCAGGCCCCTCTGAACTCTGCACTGTCCTCAGGCCATGCTGTGTCCCTGCAGGTGACTGGGCTGGTCCACACGTGGGCGTGGACGAGAGACGACGTGATCCTGCACATCCTCCCGCTGCACCACATGCATGGGATAGTCAACAAGCTCCTGTGCCCGCTCTGGGTGGGAGCCACCTGCGTGATGCTGCCTGAGTTCAGAGCTCAGCAGGTGGGTGGGCAGCCGGGGGCACCGGGGGGCCAGGCTGGGAACCCTGGACAGGCGATGGGGGTTGGGGTGGGGTGGCAGTGAAACAGCAGCCACCTCCTGAAGTCCGGAATCTGGAGTGAGTCTGCTGGAGCCAGCATCTTGCTCAGTGAGCGGGAGTGCCATGGAGGCTCCAGGGGGCATCTTATCCTGCCTGTGCTGGGCCCCAGCCGCCTCCCTCCTCACTGCCTCGGTGGTCACACGGTCCGCTCTTCCATAAGGTGCCCTGGCAGGGACCTGGGATCATCTCCCCATCTCCATCCCACCTGCAGCGTCTCGGGGTGGTGACCTCAGAGTTCAGGGACGAGGACATGGACGCTGCAGTCCTTGTCAGCGGCCACCCTGCTCATGGTCCTTCTCGGGTGGATGGTCCAGCTGAGGAACACCTTAGTCTCATTGTCCTTTCCCTTCCAGCATTTTGTCCCTGCCCTATGCTGCTGTGGACACAGGGCCAGGCTTATATGACACCTGGGAGCCCAGTAGGTGGAGCTGTGTCCCTGGGCCGCCATGCGTGGTGTGGACTGCAGGCTGTGGGCGTGACCTGGCTCTGGGATGGGGAAGCTGAGGTGTGTCCAGATGCAACCCTGGACTTGGTGACGGGGCAGTGTGACCTCTTGGAGCCTGTAGCCTTTCTGTTGACCGGGACGACCATGACTTCACAGGGTTTTGGGGGCTGTGCCTTCAGCCATGACACTCCTTGGCCACCCTTCTGTCAGGTCAATGACAAGTCTTTCTGGAGAGACACTCTCAGGCTGAGAGGGTCGGGAGGTGACGTCGAGCTGGCCATGAGAAAGGCGCTCATCTGGCTTTCGAGCTGGCCATGAGAAAGGCGCTCATCTGGCTTTCTGTAAATGTGGGTTCTCACTGATGGACTCTGTAACTCTCTTTATGAATACCTCTTGTGTCTGTAGGGAAAACAGAAAGGCTTACAAGTGAATCTGGCCAGGTATGGGGGTGCACACCTGCAATCCTGTGCCTGGAGGGCTGATGCAGGAGGATCACAGGTTCAAGCCCAACTTGGGCAACTTAGCAATTTAGCCAGACCATGTCTCGAGATAAATAAAAAGGGCTGTGGATGCAGCTCAGTGCAAAGGCCCTGGGTTCAATCCCCAGTACTGAGAAAGAAAAAGTGAGTCTGGAGAAACCCCTTATATCTGGTAGTACTGGGGTTGGATGGTGGTGGCTCCTGACCACAGTGCCCACACTGCCCAGCGGAGCGTGGAGGCGTGCAGGGTGTCCTCCCCGCTGGGCCATGGGTAGTACAGAATGGGAAACGCCACTGCCCACTGTGCCCATGGGTGCGGTGCCCCTTTCTCCCGGGCCCACCCTCACTGCCCGCTCCTCAGCAGCAGGTGCCCTGCAATGGGCCTCCTCAGCCCAGCACTGAGGCCTGGCAGGAATCATTAGTGTTTTAGAGCCACGGCAGCTCACTCCCTGCCCACAAAGGTGACAGGTAGCAGCTTTTCCAGCCCAGTCTGGCCTGCTTTTGCTGTCTGTACGTGTCACTTAGTATGGAACGCTTTGCACTGCACACACTCTCCTCTACTCCAGCTTGTCTTTCTGTTTGTTTCATTTTGCTTTGTGTACTGGGGAAGGAACCCAGGGTCTTCACACTGAACTGCACCCCCATCCCTTTTTACTTTTTATTTTGAGACAAGGTCTTGCTAGGTTGTCCAGGCTGGGCTTGAACTTGTGATCCTCTTGCCTCACCCTCCCACAGTGCTGGCATTACAGGTGTGTCCTACCACGTCCGGCTCTGTGTTTTGTTAATAGTGCCTTCTAAAGCATATGTATTATTTTTCTGAGAAAACTAATTTTCTTAGTTTTTTCCCTAGAAATGTTGTGGTTTTAGTTCATACATTTAGGTCTCTGGTCCTCTTCATGGTGGTTTATGTGTGGTGTGAGACAGGGCCTGAAACCCGTCCTCTGCAGGTGTACATCCAGTCTGGTGTCCCAAGGCCCAGGCGCCATTGGCAGGGAAGGTCATCCTTGAACCAGATGGCCACGTAACTGTCCGCATCCACACTGCTCCATGCCATTGGCCTGGCGTCCTAACCAGGGCCACATGGTGTTGGCTGCTGCTGCTGGAGTTGGTTTGGAACTGAGAACTATGCATCCTCCACTTTTATTCTTTCTTTCCAGACCATTTTGACTCCTCTGGGTCCTTTGCTTTCCACGTAAATTGCTGGGTGCTTGCGTCAGTCTCTACCCAATAAAGCTCCCTGGGGATTTGTGTTGAAGCCATAGCTCAGTCAGGGAGAGTTGCCATTTAATGGTCCGTGAACGTGGTGTCTCACATTTCTTTCAGTCCCCTTCCTGGCCACGGTGACAACCTGTTAGAACATGTCCTGCCATCACACACATCCACACAGTGTGGGTTTCTTTGCCCTCCTGTCTGCTTCCAGAATCTGCCCAGCATGTCCCTGGCCACAGTGCCTTTTCCCATGATTCTGTGGTTCCTCCCGGGCCACCCTGCCCCTCTGTTGCTTGCCTCAGCACCTACACTCCCTTCCCTGGCCCTGTAACAACTGAGGCTCTGTCTAGGCTGCTCTCCCCAGTCACAAGTTGTGCCTGTTTCCGTGTGTGCTCAGGCATGGGGATCGCAGCTGCATCTCGAGCGCCTTTCCTTTGGGCAGTGGGACGGTGAGCAGATGCAGACTCCTCTGGGCCCACCTGGCCTTCAGTGTCTGGCAGGCAACGCTTGCCCAGGTGTGGCGTGGCCACCCCAGCCACCAACTTTTCTTGAGGATTTGCAGGGTGAAATGAAAACCCTAACCCGTCTGGGATCCAAGCATCTTTGTATAATGCGGAGGTGGTGGTTGTGGAGTCAAACACAGCATTTGAGTGAGCTCTTTAATAAATGGAAGGCCATCTTCATCTGTGCTAGATGCCATGCTGGGCTCAGCCCACAGTGGCACCAGGGATGCTGCTGCCCGGCTCCCCCGGTACATGTCACCAGCCCTCCCTGCAGAGCTGGAGGAAGACCCAGGCTGCCACTGCTCTGGCTGGAGATGTGGAACCCTGGTCCCAGTGCCTCTCATCGGGTTGCTCCTCCTCCCAGGCCAGACACCCATCCCCCGTGCAGGGGGCCCTTCATGTGCTGTGGGCCTTCTGATCCAACTGTGGGGAAGGTGTTTAGAGCTCGGCAGCTGGGACCAGAAACCCTCTGTGTGTGTTCCTACCAGTGTGCTGTCTCTGCTCCTCACCAGGATTCCTTTTTGCTCTTTCTAGGTTTGGGAAAAGTTCCTGAGTTCTGAAACTCCACGAGTTAACGTGTTTATGGCGGTGCCTACAATATACTCCAAGTTGCTGGATTACTACGACCAGCACTTCACCCAGCCTCTTGTCCAGGATTTTGTGCGTGCAGTTTGTGAAGAAAAAATCAGGTAACTGGGAAGAGTCCATGCTGCCACGTAGGAAGCCTGAGGGTCTCAGGTGTGGCTTGTGCCTGACAAGGCCATCGTTTGAAGGCGCCTTCCCTCCCTGTCCATGCCACTCTGCAGCGTCCCTGCTGGCCTGCGTGTCGGTGTGCCCTCCAGTCCCTATCTGTCTCTCTCTGGCATCTCTGGCTTCTGTCCCTGTCCCTTTCTGTCTTCTGTGTCTCTGTCCCCTGCTCTGTGCTGTATCGTGTACAGTGAGTGAGGAGGGGGAGCCAGCCCTCTCGCTCTGGTCCACTGGCTGAGTTTCTCATTTTCCCCCAGGGCTGTGGTGTCTGAGTTCTGCTGGGGCTCTGAGTCATCCCCAGCCTCTAATCAGCTGGGTCCTTGGGTGACTCATAGTATTAGGCTGCGCTAAGTTCTCCTGTGCACTGGAGACTTGGCTTCTCCCCTGACTGTGTTGTGGGGGCCCACCGAGAAGTGCACCCAAGCATGTAGCCTGGTGGATCCTCCCACCCCATAGGCTGTGCCACTGCAGAGGGAGAAGCACTGTGGCACACACAGAGTGGACCAGGGCTCCCTAGCAGGATGGCAAGACCACTTGGATTTAAAACGCCAACTGTTCACTGGGTACGGTGACACACCCTATATCCCTGCTGCTCAGGAGGCTGAGGCAAGAGGATTACACCTTCAAGGCCAGCCCGGGCAACTTAGCAAGACTCTGTCTCAATACTGAAAAGGGGCTGGGAACATAGCTCAACAGCAGAGCACTTGCCTAGCATGTGTGAGACACCAGGTTCCATCCCCAGCAGCAAAAAGCCAGGATAAAATTCCAGGTGTGACTCTCCCTTGTCCCCTGCCACCTGCTCACACTCACCAGGCTGCCAGGTCTCAGGGAGCTGTGGGCAGCACCTATGTCCCTCAGCGATTCTGCTGTCCGAGACTGTTACACTACCGTGCTGCTCTGGGTGCTACGGCTGGGCTCCTTTCTGTGAAGCCAGCTCCTCGAGCTCCCTTCTGCGGCACCAGGCGTCCCAGGGCCAGGGCACCGGCACCAGGGCAGGTCAGTAGGTCTCCCCACTTTCAAGGATGAGATCCGCAGGTGACAAGATTGGGCCTGACCTTCCCAAATGAGACCGCGGTGGGATGGGCTCCCGCCAGCAGCACCCCACAGGGACACTCTGCCCCTCAGCCCGGATGGCGCCCGGAGGTGCCATGGGAGGGCGCAGCGGGGCACTGTAGGTCATAGCCCCATGGCTCCACTGCACCCTTCCCCTGCCAGCCTGGCCATCGCCAGTGCCTCCTTTGGGACCTTTCACCCCCGGATCCCCATTGCCACCGTCGCCCCGTTACTGCTGTGTTTGGGGTCATCTGGGAATAGCATACCAGTTATCTGCAAAGACACTGCCAAGGACCCTACGCTACTGTTTCGTCTTAACGTTCCGTGGGAGACCTGTTTGCCTTCTGAAATACACCCAAGTTCTCTCTAAAAGCAGGGCTGCTTTAGCCCAAACTCCTTTTTTACCCTGAATTCAAAAGCAGTGATGTCATGGGCACTGTGGTGGGCTACGCTCAAGACTGACCCTGTCTTGGTCCCCAGGCTCATGGTATCTGGCTCGGCTGCCCTGCCTGCCCCCCTGCTGGAGAGGTGGAAGAGCGCCACAGGCCACACACTGCTGGAGCGCTACGGCATGACTGAGGTCGGCATGGCCCTGTCTGGCCCCCTGGCCGGGGCTCGTCTGCCAGGTATGTGCGGCCCCTGCTGGCCTCCTCCCCTGCTGTCCTTGAGCCACCATCTCAGGTCCCCACCACCCACTGCCCACCCTTCTCCCGGTGGCAGTCAGGAGGGGACAGGGCAGGATGGAAGGGCACTTCTGGGAGGACACTCCCAGGGGGACGCTGAGCTGTGTGGCAGGTGCTCTCTGTGGAGCCTGGGTCCCCTGGTCCTGGCCCTCCTGTGGTCAGTACCACTACCCAGGTGGCACCATGTTCCTGTAGCTTCATCTTCTGGCCTCCTGGCCTCTCACCAGGAGGTGTGCATTCATCTGTGTCAGTAGTTCTTCCCCTTCTGTCCCAGAGTCTCTGTGGTATCCATGTGCCCCTTCCCCAAGTCTGGCCTGCACCCAAAGGACATCTGGTTTCTTTCCGGGTTGGAGCTGTTACGTATAGGTGGTAGTGCTGTGCACATGCATGCCTGGCCTGGGTGGATGGCAGGTGTTTGAACCCGCCCTGTTCTCCAGGGGGACCGAGCCACTCTGCATCCCACCCTTGGGGACAGATGCGCCCGCCCCGTGTCCCTGAGAGCTGGAGCTGGCTGCCACCTTAAAGTGTGTGGTGGTGGGGTGAGTGGGTGACACATATCTCTGGTGATCGGTGATATCCAGTATCGTCTCAGGTTCCCATCTGCCATCTATGTGACTTTTTGCTCAGCCAAGGGTCCCTGCTTGTCCTCAAAAGTGCTTTGACCTTTGGTTCCTTTGTCTTTCTCTGTGTGCCTACACGACGCAGTGGTCCCTGTCCGGGGCCCAGGGAAGTGGGGGCCAGGCGGAGGTTATAGGCTGTAAAGGAGGATAGCAGGGACCCAGGAGCTGAGACAGAAACGGGCACAGCGTGGTGGCAGGTGCTGGACAGGGGCAGGAGGCAGGGGTGCTGGTGGGCAGCTGAGCCCGTGCAGGGCCTGGGCAGCCGCCAGGTGTTGGGTTCGTTGTGAGTGTGCAGGGGCACGAGTCCTCACTGTCACCACAGCAGCCCTGCTGAGGGACTCCAGTGATCCCCTGGCCCACCAGGTCCGTGCGGCTCACACTGAGATGTCAAAACATGTTGTAGGGCAGGTGGAATTTGGAGAGAGACGGACAGTGGCCTTCCCTGCTTCAGCAACAGGAGCAGATGCAGGGCAAGCAGCTGAGAGCAAGCAGGGGGCACCACAGGCTGTCTACACCAGGGGTGCACGTGGAGGCCCTGATTCCCTGCCTCTGCAGCCTCCTGCTGACTGAGGCATGAGATTCAGAGATTTGGAGCAAGAAGGAAGAGAGCAGGAGCACTGGGTCTTGAATGACGATGCGGCCTCTACTCTTCCCGGGGGGCAGTGGCGCAAACCAGTGCCTGTTTTCTGGTTTGGGAAAAGTGAGCAGAGAGCCGCTTGAAGGTCTATACTGAAGTGGTGAGGAGGCTGAGCTGTGCGCCTCACTGCAGCCCAGACCTCTGGTCCGGCTGAGCACTGGACTTGTCCCCTTGGTACTCAGCATGGACCTGTCCCCACCCTGCTTCCAGCCAAGAGTCCCCCCTGGCTAGCTCCTTCCTTCGTCACGGAGCCCCTGGACGTGATCCCTTTTGGGATCAACGGCAGTTGTGTGGAACTGGGATCAATGGCAGTTGTGTGGAACGTGATAGTGCAGAGGGCAAGGTGGGCCAGCAAGGGCAAGGGCAGCTGTGAGGATGAGCATTGCCATGGAGCCCCTGCCTGCCTGCCTGCCTCCTCCCTCCTGCACTACCAAAGGGCGATGAGGAATTCATGGCCTTGCTTGCTGGCCTAATCACACCCTAACTGGGGGCTGAGATGAGGAGTGTCGGAGTTGGGGATTTATCTCAGTGGTAGAGCACTTACCCAGCAAGGGCAAGGCCTTGAGTTCGATCCCCAGCAACCCCCCCGAAAATCTGGAGGTGCCAAGAGCTCCCGAGATGACCAGTCCAGGACCTATCGCCTGTGTCTCTCTCGCCAATGCTGGGACAGAGGCCAGAGGCCAATTAAAATTACCTTGGAAGAGCTGGTGCCATCCCACAGAGTGGTGGGTGTTAGCAGAGTGAGGGTGCCACCTCTCCTGCCTGCCTCCAGTGCCGCTATTCCCACGGTTTGGCAGTGGGCCCCTGCTTCCTCCCTCCTGTGGGCAGCATCCGTCCCCCTGGCCTCACTGGCTGCATCTCAGGACCTTCTTGGCTGCTAGGATGGTCAGGTGTGCACGGGGAGCCCTGGGTCAGGCTCAGGAAAACCACAGGTCCCTGCCAGGCACACATTGTCCTTGAGCACAGCTCCGGGCCTCCTGGGCACAGCATGGGTCCTTGTTTTGGGAGGTGGGAGGTGCCCTGCAGCCCAGATGGGGTTCAGAAGGAAAGCGACTGAGAGGGAGGACGGGTCCTGCATCAGTCTGTTCCGAGGTGGCAATGGAACCACGGCATCCCACTGCAGAAGTCATTCGTGCAGCCCCGGTCTGGCAGGGACTTTGGGAAGTGGGGCTCAGCGCCCTCAGGGCTCTGGCAGGCCACCTTCCAGCACCACACGGAGCTGTGCGCAGCAGTGGGATGGCCCCCGTGGGTGCAAACAGAGGGTTCCCCGCTCAGCAGGCGCAGCCCCGTCTTGCACCGCTCTCTGTGCTTGCTCTGCCTTCACCCTCCCTGAGCCTCTTCTTGGTGTCCTCCCACTCAGTGGTCATCACTGAGCAGAGCTTGCGGCCACAGAAGGGCTGCTCAGGCTGGCCGTGGGCACCCGCCACGGCTGGAGCATGGCAGGCAGGCACCTGTCCATCTCCTGGTCCCTCACTGACAGATGCAGTGCCTGGGAAGGAGCCTCCAGACTGGGTGGCCTAGAGAATGGGAGAAGAATGGTGGCCCTGGCCCCACGACTCCCTGCCCTCCACAGCAGGATAGCCAGTGTGGGGCCGGGCTCCTCTCTCCAGGACAGGCCGGGGTAGACGGACCTCGCTGGAGTCTGGCCCAGGCACTGGGTGGCGGGAGTGTACCGATTTGCCCTCCTGGAGACTTGTCCCTGATGGATCCCCTTTGATTCTGGTGGTAAAAATAAAGACCTGGAACCAAGAGTGAGTTCTGGGGAGTGGCGATGTGGACAGTAGCCTCAGGCCTGTGTGCAAGTCCCTTGTCCGCTCGCATCTCACCCCACAGAGCCACACGCCAACCCTGACATCCTGTGATCCAGGGTCACTCTAGAGCGGCCTCTGCTGGCCTGGCGGGGCCCGTACAGAATAGTGGTGCACCAGCGCCAGCCTGGGCTGGGCAGGGCATGTGGGCCATAGAGCGTGTGGGGCTCCTGGACACATCCCGCCACAGGCGTCTGCCTCCCCTGTGCAGGCACACAGTGTGATTTCCACAGCGAAGTTCTAACCCAGTGCGCTGAGCAAACCGTGGGTGCCTAAGAGGCGAGCCACAGTGCACAATGCCCCCAGCCCTGTCCCTCATGGGGAACACTAGCGAGTCCTGCTTTCCGTTTCTGACCCACATCAGCCCCTCTTCATGTACCTGCCACAGTGGCTGAGAGCCCCATGCAGTCCTGGCTTGGCCTGCTGAAGAAGCATCGGGACCCCCCAGGACACCTGCTGCCTGGCGTCACACACCTCCCTGGACCGCACATACCACCTGCCAGTCCTCACACCTTCCTTCGCAACCCGGAGCCCCAGTGTGCAGTCCTCTTCGAGTCCTGACTCTGCCACCTTTTGTCTGCATCCCTGCTGCAGGTTCTGTGGGGACCCCGCTCCCTGGAGTGGAGGTACGCATCGTCTCAGAGGGCCCGCAGAGAGACAGCTGCCTGTACACCGTGCATGCGGAGGGGCACGCACAGGGGACAAAGGTACTACAGGTGACGGAGGCACTAAATGGGCAGCTGAGGGCTTGCAGTGTTTCTGGGCCTCACCCACGAGGTCCTCTGTGCTCCCGGCACTGGGGACAGAGGGATCTGTCCTCAGACGTGCCCTGCTGACCCTCAGCACCTGGCTGTCTCCTCCCTGGAGTGGGGCCTGGGGGTCAGCACATCCTGCGGAGAAGCCAGAACAGCACCCCTGATCCTGTGGGCGTGGCGGGGGGGGGTGTCACCTGGTGATACTCATGCAGTCGCCGCCCCTTCGCTGGTGTTGGGGTTGCCCTGTCCCTGAGGCCCTCTGGGTGCCCTGCTTCACTCTGGAGGTGGCAGGGGTGACCATGAGGAGGGACATCATCTTGTTTCACTGAGGACTTTAAGGGCTAAGAACCTGTGGTCATTGGAGACCCCGGGTTGAAGGGTTTAGGGTTCCTGGGAAACGGATTTTTGACCCGAACGGCAGTCACTTTCTGGGAGGCTGGTGTTGGTGCTGCGTGTCCCAGGTGAGAGGTCCAAGGCCACAAGGGATCTGGAACTGCAAAGCTGAACACGCCCTGCCCTCTGACATGGCCCCTGCAGCAAGAGGTTGCAGGGGCGACTGGTGCATTGTGAGCAGGTGGAGAGACGGGACACAGTGCCACCAGGGGTGAGCTTGTGCAGGCCTCAGTGACACTGGGAAGCAAGGGTCTGCCTGCCGGGGCCACCTGGCCTCCTCGAGCCCTCGTCCCCGGGCACTAGCCCCAGGACTCCACCGGGTCGGGAGAGGAGCAGTGTGGGAGCCCCTCGTCCCCCAGCAGCTCCTCACAGCAGCCCGCCCTGCCGGGTATCCTCCAACCAGGCCTTGGAACACCTGCGCCACAGGAAGTGGCAGAAATGTCACCAGAAGGGAGGGCGAGCCGAGGAGCCTTTCTGTCTTAAATTAAAATGAAATTTAACTGCCTGGCACCTGCGGTGGCAAGCTGCCGGCTCCACCTGACGACACCCCTGCCGCAGTGCTTTAATCGTTCCTGTCGCAGCAAGTTCTTCCCCAGACGCACTTGAAATAGAAAGGAGGGTGGCCCCTCCCCAACCTAGACGGTCAGGGAGGCCCGTGTGGGGGCTGGGCATGAGGGCAGAGGACCCTGGGTGCTGGCTGCCTGCCAGTAGAGCACACGGGCGCCCTAGGCACCTCGCCCCAGCCGTGCCCTCACCACATGGCGTGCAATGCTGCCTGCAGCTACACCCGAGGGCAGGCTGGTCTGGGGTCCGCCTCCTGGCTGTATCTGAGTGGAGGGCGCAGGGCCACTCCTGCCGCAGGCACTGTAAACAGGAAGCCCTGAGGGAAGAGCACCTCCTGTGAGCACAGGAGGGTGCTGTGCCAGACTCTTCCCGGGGCGCTGCCTGCCGTGGGGCATCTCGAGTTGCCGTTCTGCATCACCCTTTGCTAAGGGGCCTCTCTCAGTGTCCCACCCGCCAGTGGGGAGCCCGGCCTGGCGTTGAGCCCTGGTGACTCTGGGGCTTCTGTACACACAACACACATGTGCTTGCAATTTTGCACTGAGTTGTCACCTGTTTTCACTTTGTTTTTTCCCACTTTAAATCCTAAAGCATTTACCTGTGAGATCAAGAAGGTTACTTTAAACTCTGGGAGTTTTCCTCAGGATACAAGCCTCACTTCCTGGAGAGGGGGTGGGTGGTGTCCTCTGTGCCCTGAGCCTGCACGGCCCTGGACTGCCAGTCCTGCGGTGTCCTCGGGACCCAAGACCACACCAGAGGCGAGACGCTCTGCGCCACAAGCAGCACTCTGACAAGATCGGAGTCCCTGCCTTCCTGACAGGCGTCCCTGGGAGAGTTTCAGGAGCGGTCGGGACCCCGTTTCCTATGCTCACTTCCCCTCCTGCAGGGTAGGGTGGCTCTAGCCAGTCCGGTCACTGGTGGAAGCCTCCGGGAGCTGTGGCTGCGTCCTGTCCTCCCTGCAGGGCTCTGGGCTGAGCGCCCTGCTCCCCAGGAACCAGCACCCATGGCTCCTTGCTCTACATTTCTCCTGGCTTTTTTTATGTCAGGGCCCTCATGGTGCAGGATCCCAGCTGAACACTGACTTCCATCCCTCCGGGCTGTCCCACCACAGCAGGTGACCTTTGACGACAGGAAGCCCTGCGGTTGTCGGCAGGAGCTGCACATGGACAGCAGTCTGTGTGCACCACTCTACTGGAAGGGAGAGGAGAGGGCTAGACTCGGCCCGGGGGTCGGGTAAGGACACCTGCGTGCTGCAGGGCTGCCGTGGCTGGACTTAGAGACTCCTGTGTGTCCCTGTCCTGCCCTGGGTGCGTGGCTGGTGCGGCTGACATGGCTGTGGCTGGTCGGTCACGTCTCAGTCGCAGCACCCCGAGGGTCTGCCACAGGGGTCCAGTGTGTCCTGGACCTTGCAGCATGGTGGAAGCTGGGCACTAGATGGCACCGGCCCTCTTCCCGGGACGAGGCTCCCTCGGCAAGGCCCCAGACTCCGACCCTGAGTGGTTTGCTCCTGCCCTGCACGCTGATGCATGTTTCATGTCAAGGCTCCCAGCTGACCCAGCTCTGTGCCCTGCGCGTCAGGCATTGTCTCTTTATTTATTTATTTTTATTGTTTCAAGTCGCTCTCTTACATGAGAGCCAAACACCAGCCAGCAACAAGGGGGTCTCTCAGCAGATAAACGGCCTGACAGCTGTGCCTAACACTGCTACAAGCACGGAGCCTTCCCGCCGAGGGCGCAGCGGGCTGGGTGGGTGGCTGTGGCTGCAGCACACTTGCTTCTCTTTATTTATCACCAATTGTCTCCACTCTCCATGCACAAACAACCGCTCGCAGCAGACTGCTCTGCCACCCGCCTCCCCTCCCTGGCCCCCAGCAGCCCCGTCCTCCCTGGTGTCTTTCTGCGCCGTCGGCTGTTGCCCGTCCTGTGTGGGGGGCTGGGGCAGGCCGGACGTCCCCTCTGCAGCCTGCTGACCTCAGACGAGGTGGCCCGTCATGGATGTGTCCCTCCCTGATGCAGGCTGAGCAGCTGGCCAGCTCTGATGGGCTCCGGGAGCTCGGAGCTCTGGGTGCTCTTTCTTTTTTTCTTTTTCTTTTTCCAGGAAACCAAAATGTGTTGGCTGATCTTTCTCCTTTTGTAAAGCGTTTTATTGAGATACAATTCGCATGTTGGACAGTTTGCCTATGGAAAGAGCAGAGTCAGCAGCATGTGTTCAGTCCACACCCATCACATGGCTCATCACCCAGGAAGTCCTGTGACCTCTGGTAGTCACTCCTCACCCCTGCTCTCCCCTCCCTTCAGCCCAGGCAGCACTTATCTACTTCCTGTCTCTATGCATTTGCCCATTCTAGACTTTTTAAAAAATCATTTTAATAAATACAGAAAAAGCACTTGAAAATATTCAATATCCCTTCATGATAAAAACTCAACAAATTAGGTATAGAAGGAAGCTCCACATAATTGGTTAACCCACAGCTCGCATCATAATGAACAAGTAAAAAGCTTGCCCTGTAAGACTTAGAACAAGACAAGAATGATCCTGTGGCCACTTCTGCTCAACATCTTACTGGAAGATCTAGCCAGAGCAGAAAAAGAAATAAAAGTCATCAAAATTGGAAAAGAGTGCCGGGCAGGGTGGTACATGCCTGTAATCCCAGCACCTGGGAGGCTGAGACAGGGGGATCACCACCAGTTCAGAGCCAGCCTGAACTACGTATCAAGAACCTATCTCAAAAAAAAATTTTTTTTTTAAAAAAAGCAAAATTATCCTTGCTTACAGACAGCGTGAAGCCTATTTACATAGTGCACACCTGGAATCCCAGCTACTTGGAACATTGAGGCAGGAAGATCTCAAGGTCAAGGTCAGTCTCGGCTACGTACTACAGTCCTGTCTCTAAAAACAAAAGACCATGTGCAGAGAACATGAACTTAAATATATAAAACGCTGAAGACTACCAAACTGCTAGATCTCCTAAAAAACTTCAATAAAGTTTCAAGATACAAATAACATACAAAAATCCATAGCATTCTATACACTAATAGTAAACTCTGAAAAAGAAATAAGGAAAATAATCCCATCTATACTAGCTATACAAATAATAAAATGCTTAGGAATAAATTTGACCAAGGAGGTGAAAATCTCTACCCTGAAAACTATAGAACAGTGACAAGAAATTGAAGAAAACACAAATAGATGGAAAATACCCTGTGTTCATGGATTGGAAGAATAAATATTATTAAAATGCTTATACTACCCAAAATGATCTACAGATTCAATATAATCCCTATCAACATACCAATGATCGCAAAAATAGAAAAAAATTCCTAAAATTTGCATGGACCTGTAAAATACCTCAGGTAGACAACACAGACTTGAGCAAAAAGAACAAGGCCATTGGGGTTGGGGCTTTAGCTCAAGTAGTAAAGCACTTGCCCAGCAAGTACAAGACCCTGAATTCAATCCCCAGCACTGCCACCCACCGCCCCCCAAAAAAGACAAGTCTAAAAGCCTCAAAACAACTTCAGACCATGGACAAGTGGCACAGGCACATGCTGGAAAACAACAGTCTTCAATAAATGTGGTTGGGAAAACTGGATATCCACACACACAGGAATGACCCTGGATCGTTACTGCACCATATAAAACAATCAAAGTGTAGTACTTAAAGACTTTTACATGAAATTGGGCATGGAGTTGTTTTTAGTATGAACTCAAAAACATTGCCATTGATGGGGTTGGGGATTTAGCTCAGTGGTAGAGCGCTTGCCTAGCAAGCACAGCCCTGAGTTCAGTCCCCAGAACCCCCCCAAAAAGCCATTGACAGCAGAAACACACATGGGACCACATCAGTCAAAAAGCTGCTGCAGACCAGGAGACAAGCCACAGAGTGAGGAGACAGCTACAGGACGGGAATGGATCTGCACAAGCCATGCATCTGATGCAGGACTGAAATCTAAAAATGCCAGGGAGTCCCGAGAACCCTGTTTAGAAATAAGACCTGCAGGGGCCGTTCTCAGAGGAGGACACAAATGTGCTCTGCCACACATTTGCTGGGCCCACACGAGATCAGGGCCACCAAGACCCTGTCCACCTCCACAGCTTGTCCCACCAGAATGCCTTAGGCACAACAGGCACAGCAGCCATGAGGCATTCTGGGTCCTCCTGGGGACACCGTCTGTCCTGGTACTGAAGCTACCGTCTGTCCTGGTACTGAGGCTGTGTGCACCGTCTGTGATGGTGAGGGCTGGACTTCTCACAGTGGGCGCGCGTACACAGGCACGGACACCCAAGTGACGTGTTGCGCTCAGCACAAGCACCTGACGCTGTCACCCTGTTACAGCCCCGTTACAGTCCAAGGGCCACTGATGGGAACGTTGCTCCATCCTTGCTGGCTTTGCTCAGCTGACGTTTTGTGGGGGTTTCTGCCTCTTCAAGAGGGTCATGTGTCTGCGGTTCCTGTCTCTGCCGGCCTAGCCTGGCTTGGGTGTCTGGGTAGTGCTGGCCTCACACATGAATGGGAATGGTCCCTCCCCTTCCGTTTTAGGATGATTGTGCAGATCTGGCGTTATTTCTTCTCTCAAATTGTGGTAGGTTTCACCAGTAAAACCATATGGGCCTAGAGGTTTCTGTTTTGAAAGATCTTAACTGGACTTCGGTTTCTTCAGTGGGTTTGGACTTTTCTGGCCATCGGTGATGTCTCAGTGGGTTTTGGCGATGGCATCTTGGGGAGCTAGCCATCTGTCCCATTGTTGACTCTGGAGGGTGTCTCGTCACTGTCCTTCATGACCATTCACTTGGGTCTACAGTGATGCTGCCCTCATTCCTCACACCAATCATCTGTCTCCTGTTCTTGTTCTTATTGGAGTCGATCTGATGCACTGAATTTCTTCCAGAAGATTTTGGGTTCATTAATTTTTCCCTCATATTGTTTTCCTTCTCATTTCACTTTTACTGATTTCTGTCCTTATCTGATTGTTTCTTCTGTTTGCTTTGTTTCTTTTCACCTCTGCTTTTGGCTTATTTTTCTCTTTCTCTAGTTTCTTAAGGTTAAACTTTTGGCTACTGATGTGAGATTCTTCTTTTCTAATAAATGCACGTAAGGATATGAATTTCCTTCTAAGCACGGCTTTAGCTACATCCCCCAAGTTTTAGTGTATTTTATTTTCATTTTCATTCCGCTCAAAATATTTTTTAATTTCTATTAAGACTTCTTTTTGACCCACATGTGTCATATTTTTCAAATGTTTGGTGATTTTTCTGGTACATAGGGTTGCTTTCTAATTTAATTTCATCACAGTCAGGAAAACATACTCGGTATGACTTCGTTTGTTTCACATTTATTGAGGGGTATTGTATGGCCCAGATGTGGCTTCCCTTGGCTCTTGCCCTGGTGCAGTGGAGAAGTGTGTGCCTGCCAGTTGCCTGGAGGCTCTGCGTGTGTCGGGAGGAGGAGGTGACCTCGCCAGGTCCTCTGTGTCCTCACTGCTTTTCTCACTACCTGTCCTACCGCCAGGTGAGGGGTGTTGAGTTTTTGCTTTCAGCTTTTTGCTTCACGTATTTTGAGTCTAGTTTGGTGCATACACATTTATAACTATTATTTCTTCTTGGTGACTTGACTCTTCGCTACCACAGAATACTGCTGATCATCCTCATTGCTATTTAGTTTATTTTGTCTGATATCAATGAAGCCATTTCATTCTTCTGACCAGTGTTTGCATTTTACATGGTATGTAAGATTCTGTCCCGTTGCCACTACCTCACCTATGTGGTTGGATTTGAGGAAAGTTTCCTGCAGGCAGCATATGCTTGGCTTATCCATGTCTCTAATCTATGCTGACCAGCTCTGTTGTGTAAAGGGTGGTTTGAACCATGTACAATTTAATGTGGTTCTGGCGAGCTGGGACTCGAGTCCCCCATTTTATTATTTGTCCGCTTGTGTTCCCTTGGTTTGTCATCACTCAGCTTTCCCTTTACTGCCTTCTTTGGGGTTGCATTTCTGTGCTCTAACCTGCTTGTCAGGTTTTTCGCGTGTCTCTGTGTCTCTTTCAGTAGTTGCTCCAGGAACTGCAGTACCCACACTGGCTTTTCATAGTCAGCTTGGAATGAACATGTTAACTCTCCCAGGTTGCTAGGCTGCCATTTGGGCTACTTCAGTGTTTGCGTTGTGACCTCTGTGTGTGTGGATGCTATTAGACAAAATCGTGACAGCTTCTAGCCCTCATGAAGAGCTTGGGGCATGGAAAGGACAGGGTGAGAGCGCCATGCTCACCAGTGGTTGCCATCCGTGCTGCTTTTCCTCCAGTGCTGCCATTAGGGTTTCCTGTAGTGGGTACTTGAGGCCGATCTGCTTGCAACACATCCTCTGAAACACACCATCTGAGCAACTAAAAGGGCCTATTTTATCTTCTTCCTGCAGGACATACATTTTCACAGGATTTGGAATTCTGGGTTGATGATTATTTTCTTTCAGCACTTTAAAAACACTATTCCACTTCTCTCTGGCCACTGTTATTTCTGAAGAGACATCTGCTGTCCTCTGCCTCGTTTCCCTGCTCTTAGTAGTGTGATGTTTGTCCTGACAGCTAACAGGACTTTCCTTGGTCTTTGGTTTTCATAACTGGCTCGCTATGTGCCTGGGCCTGCACTTCTTGTCCTGTCTGGGGTCTCTGAGCTTCTTGAATCTGTAGGTTTATGTTTTCACCAAATTGTGGGGTTTTAGCCAGATGTTGTCCAACATCTTTCTGTGTGCAGCTCTTTCTCCTCCTGCAGCCCGAGGCAAGTATTGCTGTCTAGCCCGCCTCTGGCAAGTGGTCTCTGCCGCTCTGTCCCCGCGCTCCTGATGTGTGTTTCCCTGCAGTGCTGACTCTGCTGTGGAGCCTACTGTGGCCTGTTCTTATTTTTGATATCGTATTTTTCAATTTTAAAATTTCCACTTGGATCTACTTTTATCTTTCATTTCTTTACTGAGATTTTATTGTCTTCACTTATTTCCAGTGTTTGCCCTTCCTTTTGAAGCATTTTTATAACATGTGCTTGAAAGTCTTGGTCAGATGCCTCAATAACCAGGCCACCTCCACATGGTGCATGTCCTCCTGGGAGCAGAAGCTGCCTGGTTCTTCTCGTGTCTCCTGGATGTTGTGAGACTGTGGAGACCTGGTCTTGTTCGCCTCCTGAGGACAGCTGTGTCTGTCGGTTTGGCCTGCACATCCCTGGGGGTGGCTTCCTCATGGGTTTCTTTGCAGAGCTCACGCTGCCGTTTGTACCAGCCTACAGGTGTGCCACTTGCACCTGCCCACAGGTGTGCTGCCCGTAGCAGCAGAGCTGATGAGGAACAGCAGTGGACAAACCAGCCAGGCTCAAACAAAGTGTGCGGCTTAGTCTGGAAAAACCAAATCCCTAACCCTGAGCAGGCGGATGGTGAGGGGCAGTGCGACAGGGTAGACTGAGGCTGCTGTGGAACAGGCATCCTGCACTGGCCTAGGGCCACCTGAGCTTTCTTCCCTAGCAGCAAATACCAAGGTAGCCGAGTTACATGGTTTGTAGCCTATTTCAAAAGTCCCTGATTTTTTAAAAAACAGGGTGCCGATGTTTCCCTGAATGTGTCCCTTCACAGTGGCACTGCCCTGGCTCCAGCCAGCCTAGGCAGAGCAGTAAGGGGCCATAGTACTGGTGACAGTTTGCCGCCCACCCTTCCCCTGTTTCTTACCTGTGTGCAGGGGACCCACCTACCAGGGCACCTGTAGGGGACCCAACCAAGCTCCCAGGCTTGGCCGAGGCCCAGCCCAGTTTCATATAAACCCTGCCATGGTCTGAGATTCTGAGTTTCCTGTAGCATGGGAGCCCATTCAGGTGGCACTAGCACTCTGATGCCTCACTGCCTCATTGTGGGCCCTCCCTCCCTAATGGTCCCTCTGCGCATCTTCAGCCCCAGAAGGCCCTCCATGTGTCACCACCCCTGAGTGCCCCGGCCATTGGGCAGGAGGCCGTGGGATGTCCGAGAAATACCCAGCAGCCCCATGACTAGGCAGTAGTGTCGAGGTATCTGCTCTACGTGGCTGTTCTGGCCAAGGACCAGGTGAAAGCTCGCTGGGGTCCTGCCCATTACAGGCCACATAGTCAAACTTTGCAGCAATGTCTGATGTCAGAAAGCATCTAGTCCACAGGACAGCCAGGGCAGGTGGGGACCTGACATGGAGAACAATCTGCCCTGCTTTGATCCTCACGCCCCTCCCGCCCTCTGCAGGTGACCCCAGGGCTAGAGGAGAAGGAAGGGGAGCTGCTGGTCAGGGGACCCTCTGTGTTCCAAGAATACTGGGATAAGCCCGAAGAAACGAAGAGTGCCTTCACTCCCGATGGCTGGTTTAAGACAGGTAGGGGCCATCCAGCAGGGTGGAGAGGGCGGCAGGGCCAGGGGTCAGCAGCACCCCTGAACCGGGATCTGGAAACTCCTGCTGAATGTGGGGACAGATTGGGGGCCACACACCCATGGGCTTCTGGGAAGAGCCCGGACTCTGCCCTGAGACACAGCATCCATGCTGTCCCTCAGCCCTGTGCATGTTCCCACTGGAGATGCTGCCCCTAAGCCCTCCCTCCTGGGGTCCTGCTGCCCTTGGGGTCAGGACCCCACTCCTAGCTGCAGCTCTGCACATGGCAATCAGAGACTCCCGCCCCTTCCCAGCCTCCCGCCGCCCCTGACCATTGCACTAATCCCGGCTGGCCTCCCTCGGGTTCCTGTGGTTTGTTTCAGTTTGGTCATTTATATCGCACCCTGACTCTGGCTGCCTGCTTCTAGCTGGTCAGGCTGTGGTGAGTGCAAACCTTCAGTGGTGACCATTGCGGCTGGGTCCCCACCAGAGCCCATCCTGGTGCCAGGACCCTGAGTCCTGCCGCTCTACGGGGGTCACTGGAGAGAAACATTCAGGTGCACAACTGTGTGTATTTACAAGCAGATTTTCTTCCAGAAGGACACGCTAGAACACATCAGGATGGTGCGATTCTAGGCAGTCTTTCTTTCTCTTTTTGCCTATCTGTATTTCTAAACTTTTTGTGTGGACATGCTTTGCACTGAGTTCCATCCCCAGCCCTTTATTTTTATTTTGGCACAGGTTTCTCTAAATTACTAAGTTCCCCAGGCTGGTCTTGACCCTGCAATCCTCCTGCCTCAGCCTACCAGAGAGCTGGAGTAACAAATGTGCACTACCATTTCTGGCTTTGTTTTATAATTTTGAAGGTGATATTTTCTGAAGGGAAGAACCTTTTTTCACACATTACCCTGGCCCACAATGGCAGAGGTAGCTTCTCTGTAGCTGTCAGGGAGCAGGGCCAGGCAGGAACTTCAGGTGAGGGTGGGCTCCGAGGCAGTTTCCTGGCTCGTCTCTGTGAGGGATGTGCAGGTAGGGGTGTCCTGGGGCCTCAGTGCCCTCAGTCCCTTGCCATGTGGGCTCCTCAGGGAGGCCGAGTCACCAGTGGAGACAGGGGTGGGCCAGGCTCTCCCTGCTGAGGAGCTGGGCACAGTCTTCCCCCTGACAACCCCCACTCGAAGCGCCCCAGCCTCACCCCCCAGCAGCTGTGGTCAGAAGGACCCAGGCCTGTGGCAGGGGCGGGATCAACAGAGACACACAGAAGGTGCAGAGAGGGCCTGGGCTGCTGCTCGGGCAGGCGATGCATGGAATGAATGTGCTGGGAGCCAGGGTGGGGCCCCCGGGCCCCCCAGACATAACCTGGCCTCCACATGGTGCCGCCCTGCTGGGGTGGGGGAGCGTGGCAGGGACCCAGGAGCTCGGGGGACCTGTCTGGATCCCTGCTCTGTGACAGGATGTGCGCTTGTCAAACACCCTGTTCGGCCGAGCTGCCTGGTGGGAAGGACCTCCCGCTGCCATCCCACACGGGGTGTTTGAATACACAGTCTGGCCTTGGGCAGTCCCTCTCTGGGCCGGGCCTTCGGCCAGCCGGCCTGGAGCTGCCTGCTTCATGGCCAGCGTGCTTTGTTTTACATCTGATGAAATGCTGCTGCCGCTCCTTCCCTGAAGCACACAGAGCTGGCTGTGGGCTTGCTGAGGTGAGCTCGGGACCGCGGGCCACAGCGGGTGCCGGTGGGCACTGGGCGCCCCCCGTGCTGTTTCAGCTAAAGAGGAGACGCATGCATTAATTATCGTAAAGAGATGTCTCCAGGAGAAAACAGCTTTGAAATTCAGTTTAATTCCATTGTAATGTGCTGCAAACGGGAAGGGAGTGTGTGTGTGATTGGCTCTGGGCCGGGGCCTGGGCCCCACCAGCCTTTGTCACAGGCCATTAGCCATACAGGCTGCATAATGAGAGCTGCAATCAGCTCACAGCTGCTGCTCCTACGGGGAGAGCATGAGATTAAGTGGAAATCAGGATAAATTAAACTTAACCCTTTCCCTGCCTCCCCTCCTGCCGCGTGGGTCCTGGCGGGAGCTGGAGAGTCACAGTCCCAAGAGCTTGGGCGGGCCAGGTATCCAGCTCCTCCCCAGCAGGCCTCTGGGGACAGAAGAGGGAGAGGCGGCCACCGTGGTGCCCACAGCTGCAGCTCTGTTCACACTGTCTCTGCTCCTCACAAGGCCCCGGGGGTCTCTGTGGCCCAGAGAGGAGTCAAAGGTCTCCCTGACGGCCCAAACTTTTGAGCAATTTAGGCTGCTGGCTGTTAGGTTTACGCGGAGGGAGGGGGAAGGGAAAAGGCTGACGACGCTTGCCGTGGGAGAAAGCTTTATTAAGGTGTTACAGCTCCCCCCTGTCACTCGAGTGAGAGTGGCCTTTTATCCCTTAGCCGCCCCCCCTTTCGTGACGTGGGAAGCTTGAAAGTGTGCATTTAGGATTGGTCCTTTCTGCACGGGGTGATTGGGTGGTGGGTAATGCCCCTGGGTAAATTGGTGCGACGGACCTAATTGAGGGCTCTAAGTCGGGGGAAGGGTCATTGTTTCGGCGGGAGATTCTGGCATAGAGACGGGGGAAGGGGCTTTGTGAGAAACCAGCAATGGCCATTTTGGCATCTGGGGAGGGTCATCCTAACACTGGCCACCCAGGCCAGGTGGGCAGGTGAATGGATGATTCCAAGACCTTGGGCCTGGTTAGGCAGGTGACCCAAGGACCCAGGTCCTAGGGTCTTTAGTTGAGCCTCTATCTGGCAGGTACCATGAGCACACAGTTGCCCTTCAAGGGCCAGCTTGGGTAGCCAGGGCTCAGGGAAGGGTCATTGGGCTGCATCCCTATGGCAGGTCGAGTAGGGTCTTAGGCATCATGAATCCCATTATTCTGCATAGCCAAGGTGCACTAATATGAAGACACCAGCCAGGTAGGAAACCATCAATGCGTGTCCTTAGAGAATTCTCCCAAAACCGGGAGGACCCCAGCAGCTTGTGAGGAACAGGGGCATGGGGAGGGCCCAGGGAGAGGACCAGGGTCAGAGGCAGGCAAGGTCCTCCCAGGAAGGACAAGTGGTTCTTGCTCTCACAGAAGCCGGTGACCCACCTTTCACTCCCCTGCCAAAGGACAGTGGTGTGTGCTCACCGTGAGCAGGGACCCCATCTCTGTTTGGCACCTGCTGCTATGTGCCAGACCCCCAACATGTGGCAGCTGTTGGGCCCGGACATCTTGGGCCATCACACGAAGCATCTTCAGCACATGCCTGTGGTGGTTGTCAGGTGACATGGCCTGGACCTCTGCCCATGCTGCTCTCCAGGGGCCTGGGGTGCACTCTGGGTCTGTGAAGCCCAGGACAGAGGTCAGGCTGACAGTCGGCCAGCAGGTCTGCACCTGGCCCAGCCTGGGATGGGGCAGTGGACCATGCCTCTGCTCTTGCCTTGCAAACAGCATGGAGAGCACCGGGGACAAGTGTATAGCCCGAGGGCCCAGGCATCGTGCATGCACGGTCCTCCTCCACGGGGCACTGCCAGCACGGCAGGTGGGGCGGGGGCACCCTTTTGGGCACTGGGTCCAGTGTGTCCTCTGTCTCTTGGCAGTGTGTGACCGTTCTCTGTGAAGTCTTCACACAACCCTGTCAGGGTTCGCGCTGAGTATGGTGTGGTCTCCTGGCTGCTCCCATGTGTGTTTACGCTGTGTTCTCTCAGCAGTCATCTTGGTGCATTGGAGGGTACTGATTTTTGGATCAATATTGCAACCTAAATCTTGGAGTTTCTTTTACGTTCTGATGGTTTCCTCTCGGTTCTCTGGAGCCACCCACAGTGCTGTCAGGGCACGTGAAAGCCAGGCGGGCCTAGCCCCTGAGCCCGGCCTCCTGCACGCTCCTCTCTGAGCGGCATGCCCAGTGTAGAGAGCAGCACATGACGTGTCCCTGACCTGAAGGGTAGCTCTAGAAGCACAGAGCTCTGGGCGGAGGGTGAGGGCTTTCAAGTTTGTTTTGCTGAGGTCACACGTGTTCATGGTGTCAAGGCCCCAGTGGTCCAGCGGATGCTGCTGTGACAGGAGCCTGGAGGGCTCCAGTGATTTTACCAGCTGGGGGCCCAGAACCTGCAGCCCTGCCCTGCCCCCAGGGTTGGTAGCTTCTTGGATGCCAGCTCTGTCCTGGGGGATGGAAGGTACTGTGCTGGGGATGGCTCTGCCACCCTCGACGGACCCTGCCCCTGCTCAACCTGGGCTGTGCGGTCTCCCTGCACTGGAGACCAGGGACTGGCTGTCAGAGTCCAGCCTGTCCCCTTGCCATTCTCATCCTCCTGTCCTGTGGGTGATGATGCTGCCTAGCCGTAGGGGGACCTGGGTTCCACAGGCCCTGTAGGCCTCGTTCCCAACCCCCTGCCTTTGGTGTAAAAAGTGCACCTAGCTGTGTCCTTTTGGGCCACTGTGGCTCTTGAGCTTCTGTCCATGTGCTTTCCAGCTTTCCATCATTTCCCCTGGTCTCCCTATGTCAGGGCCTTAGAAGAGAGAGAGAGAGAGAGAGAGAGAGAGAGAGAGAGAGAGAGAGAGAGACACCATTGGTTTTGCCTCCAGGAGAACCTAGTTTGTATGTGGTCTGCTGCTGTCCTGGGCCAGTTTCAGGCAAGGTTTATGTTCCCACAGAGCTACCACGTCTACACTGCACTTGCTCTTTTTTCTAGCATCTTTCTTGGCCTGCAGCCCCTGAGATGGGTCCCAGAGTCTCCTTCCTGGCACACAGAGCTGGCTGGTACCCCTCGCCACAGGCAGGCGCCTGTTCCTGGAGCCTGCAGGACAGTGGCCGGGTGGGTGGCCCTGTGTGAGCCCCATGGAGAGGGGCCAGCATCAGCCCCTGCCTAGAAGCCAAGGGCCTGGCTGGACAGAAGGGACAGGAGGGCCAGGCAGGTGTGACCAGGCAGCCTTCAGAGCAGGTAGTCCTGGATCCCTGAGCTTCCAGGGCCAGGGCCCACATGTGCAATGCACTCAACTCACAGCCTAGGGTCCCCGGCAGGCTCAGGGACCCCTGCCAGGAGCAGGTCCCGACCATCATGGGGAGCATGCGGTCTCCCTCAGAGGCCCTTGGGGGAGGCCTGCGGACACCTAAAACTTGGAATCTGAGTAACAGATTTATTTTCAATTAGTTTAAGGCAGAGACATGAAGCAGCACTGCATCTGAAGGCCATGTATAAATCCATGTAGTAGGATTCCATCTGGGCTGGGGACTTAGCTCAGTGGTTAGAATGCTCGCCTACCAAGAGCAAGGCCCTGAGTTCCATCCTCGGCACCAAAAAAAAAAGATTCCGTCCATCACTCTGTGGAGTCCCGGCACGAAACTCCCTTAATGTGCACCACAGGTTGGTCAGGTTGAGGTATGCGGCAGGGGCTCTGTGTCCAGAGTACATGCAGCTTGATAATTATGTCGCCATAAAAAGTAAGTTATTTAACTTGTTGGACATGCATTTCAAAGCAGTGACTGCTGTGGACCCCGAGCTGGACAGCCACGCACCCTGACATGCGTGGACAACACCCTGGATGCACGCAGCACGCCGGCTCCTACCTGCTTCGTGCTGTCTGTCCTCTGCTGAGGCCTTGCTAAACCTTGGCTTCAGTGTCCCTGACCCTCGGTGGCAGGGCTGGATCCCAGGAAGATGAGCCCCCATCCCTTCCCTTCTGCAGGACGCAGGGCCAAGCTGTACACCAGGAGCCTGAAGGATGGGAATGAACAGGAAGTTGCTGGCCCTCAAGGGAGCAAGGTGGTGCCACACTGAGATCAGAAATCCTAGACTGTGGCATTGCAAAGGATGTCCAGGGTCCCCTGAGAGGGCACCAGCCAGGGGCGGCATGAGGGGTCAGGGCAGAGGGCCGTGCGTGGGGCAGGGAGGCCTGGGGCACCCACAGAGGCTGGAGGTGCCTGGCCTGCAGTCTCCAGGCAGGCACTGCAGGTCCAGCAGGGACAAGGAACCTCCCTCATACCCAGGAGGGTCCTCCAAGGTAGTCAGTGGGACCAGGATCCACCATGGGACACAGCCATGCGACATCAGCCAGGTCTCTGACCAGCCTGGGGTAGGAGCAATGCCACAGACCGCCTGGCACAGTGTAGCCACAGACACCACCCGGGCCTCCCAGCCCTGTGGAAAAGGGGCCTGAGCCCTGGTCAGACCCTGGCCTCCTGCTGCTGCCAGGAGCCCAGCACAGCCTTCTGACCAAGCTGTCACCATCCCTGGCAGAAGTCTGGTGCCTGGGAGGAGTCTGCCCTTGTCTGTCTGACTGCCATGTCCTTCCCCAGAGAACGGCACCATTCCCCGCCCCCTACATCCAGAGCAAAAGGGAAGGCGGCCACCTTCACTGAACTGTGGGGCTGCTGCCCAACACCACCCATGTGTAGCCATGTCAGGGAGTCAGACCCTGCAGCCAAAGCCCTGGCGCCAGTGATAGAGGAAGCTTGTGCACCACTGCCACCTGCCTCCCGCCCCACGCCGCCAGTGCAGATGCTGGTGCTCTGTCCTGGACGCCGGCCCCTCAGCTGGGCAACACTGACCTCCTGTCCCACACTTGTGGCACTGCTTGGTGGAGCATTCTCATCGAGCACAAACGCCAGAACCCTGCATGGCTGCCTCCTTACCCCCTCACTGCGCCTCTGTGCACACCCCTTCCTCGGCCTTGGCTCAGTCTGTCCTGGGCCCTTGGGTACTTTGGGGCTTGGTTTATTTTAAGAGGGGGGTTGTTTGTTTTTCAGTACCAGGGATTGAACCCAGGGCCTTCACACTGAACTACACCCCCAGCCCCACTTTTTTTGTTTGTTTAATTTTGAGATGTGTTCTCCAAAGTTACAAAGTTACTCAGGCTGGGCTCCAATTTGTAACCCTTCTGCCTCAGCCTCCCAAAGTGCCAGGAAAACAGGCATGCATCACCATGCCAGACTTTGAACTTGATCCTTAACCCCTTCATCCCAGGAATGCTGCTGAAGCAGGTGCCCTCCAACCACAGGGATGCTAAGTAGGCAGGTACCGGGTACCTATCACCCCTGCATGTGTCTGAGTCCCTGCTGCTCACAGTGGCTCCTCACCTTCAGTGGGAAGTGGCACCATGGGCTCACAGCCTCAGAGGGCCTCTAGCTTGGCTATGTACACTGTGCTGCACACCTGCCTCTGTGCCATGGGTGCCCAGTGTGCCACATACTACGCTCCCCAGGCTCTCTCTCTGCCCTTCCCTCGCCCTGGCTCCTTTGGCAGGCAACAGCCTCCAGTGCATCCAACCTGAGGTCCCTGAACTTCTGAGGTCCTGTCTCTAGAAGTGAGGGCCTGGCAGTGTGGGGAGGGGCCTTGTGTCCATGGCTGGTGCCACCTGTGTCCATGGCCAGTGAACCTGGGGGTGACTCCTTGACCAGGTCCCATGTAGGCAGGACCTTCGTGTAATCTGAGGGCCGCAGCCATCCAGGGGCCACACTGAGCACTCACAAAGAGGAGTGGGCAGTGGGGTGTCCTGCAGGACCTGGTGAAGGAGGCTGAGTCCAGGGCAGGGCAATGGCCCCACCACACTGGGCCCCTGGGTGGGTGCAGGCACAGGGCAGTGGGCAGGAGAGGCTGCAGGGGGTGGCTTGGTGCATGTGAGAGAGGCCCCTGGGGATGTGGCCACAACCTGGACTACAGCAGGTGTCCCCGGAACTCAGGGGAGGCCGACCCCAACCGGGACCACCACCTACCTGCCTGATTCTCTGTCAGCACCTGTCTAGGCCCATCCATCTTGTTTAATAGACTGGTGCTTGCCCTGCACCCCAGGTCTCGAGGAGTCTCGAGGTGATGGATGGCGCTGTCCCACATAGGGCTGTGTGATGGATACTGGACTGCTTATGATTTATGCCAGCAGTGACCTCCAAGAGGTGCGGGTGACAGACAGGGAGGCCTCAGTGCTACTGTCGAGGGTGGCTAGAGGCATCCGAGCACCTACATGCAGTTGTGATCATCAGGTGGCCCCGGGTTAGGGTGCCACCCATGCCTGGATTCCACACCAGAGAGAGTGCCATCTTGCAGGCCCTGTGGGAAAGGTGTAGATGTGGGGGCGAAGCGTGCCCTGCTCATGCACAGGGACCCAGGACCCCGTGATGTCCCCAGACTGACCAGGCACACCCAGATGGCCCAGGCTTGTTACCGAGGTCCCTTTTCCAGGAGACACTGCTGTGTTCAAGGACGGCAGTTACTGGATCCGAGGCCGGACATCGGTGGACATCATCAAGACCGGAGGGTACAAAGTCAGCGCACTGGAGGTTGAGCGGCACCTGCTGGCCCACCCCAGCATCGCGGGTGAGTGCCAGGGACCCGCTTGTATGGTGCCGCTCTGGGGACCATCTGGACCCAGTGCCACCTTCACTGCTGGAAAAGGGAGGACAAGGTAGCCCCGTCCTACCCACCGTCAGGGATCCCAGGAGGTGGGCCTGCTCGGAGCTCCCACGTGGCCTCCAGTTCTCACCAGGATGGGCACCCACTCTGCGGCACAGACACCCAAGGGGCAGCCAAGCCCCAAGTGTCAGGCCTCACAGAGCACCACCCAGATTGCCTGCACATGGCCAAGTGTGTGTGGACTGCAGAGGTCCCAGCCTGTCCCTCTGTCCTCAGATGTGGCTGTGATTGGCATTCCGGACGTGACATGGGGCCAGCGGGTCACGGCTGTGGTAGTCCTTCGAGCAGGACACTCACTGTCCCACAGTGATCTCAAGGAGTGGGCCAGGTAGGCTGGGACAGGAAGCTGGAAAGGTCCCTGGGTGCAGGTTTGGGACAGGTGCTTGAGAGGTCAGAAGCTCATGTTCCCGGGAACAAGCAAAAAACAATTCTTCTCGGTTTTAGGACAAATCCCAAAACAGTGCTAAGCCACACCTGTCCAGTAACATGCTCCCCCTAAAGCAGAGCTGGGCTGAGGGGC